>CM047806.1:6476266-6738154 GCA_026214975.1 Gentiana macrophylla | reverse complement strand
GAAGAGAGTTTGAGAATGTGATAAACACAAGAGTAAACTTCAACTTAGTTTATTCATTGATATGAGAGGTGTATAAATAGATACAATTGAGAGAGACTAAGACTCAGCTCATGCCACTGAGTATGTAGACACAAAGGCAAGCATGCAAAAGTAAAAGTAAAGTAAAAGCTATGTCTATGACATAAAGTAAACTAGAGTTTGATATATTAATTGTTTATATGTATCACAATTAATATGTCTTTTATAATTAAATAAAGTGTACAAAAATATTATGCACGATTCCTAAGGCTCGTGAATCACCGAGCACCTGTCCGAAGCCTCAAAGGATGAGTCACTGAGTAATATTTCCACACCTCTCAACCTGGTCAGATATGTTGATGCAAAACAAGTTTGCTACTTAATCACAACATAAGGAGGAATAGCCTTGGTGTAAGGTAATATCGATTCGACTGCGAGGGAACATACCTCGAGTTGAATAATCTTGGCATCAATCTTCCTTCGTGAAAGTAATCACAATGTCCACATGCTTGGTTTTATCATGATGGATCGGATATTCTCGCCATGCATATAGTCAATTATTATCACAACAGAGTGTGATAGGTTGTCGATACGGGTTGTTGAAGTTCGCCAAGACTTTTTAGCCATAGGGCTTCACAAATGCCAAGTACAAGTGCCCTTAGTTCACCTTTTTCAAAGATCGCTTCTTGACACAAAAGAGGTTGTTTCTTGCTCCTCCAAGTAACCAGTTCCCCATATATGAGCAATAGCACTGCGTGTAGACCTTTCTCACAATGTGACATCCAAAATTTCAATCAAGATCGGGCAGACCTTGATTGATCTATCGTGAGACTTGGTGAAGTGCGAGCCTTGGCCAGAGTGGATTTTAAATACCTCAAGATCCTATTCATCGCATCCCAATGTTGCTCAAGAGGGGCAATGCATGAATTGATCGACCAGATCGACCTCTATATGCAATATCGTCTTGTGTGAGAAAGGTATATGAGTTTGCCTACAAGCCTTTGATATTGTTCTTTCCTCGGCAAAGAATGTCACCATGCGATGGGGTATGACCTGGCCCTTCTCACGGAGATACAAAGAAGTTTGCATCCCAAAGATGCCGGCCTTCTTCAGAGGTCCAGACATACTTCCTTTGGGAGACCGAAATGCCATTGGTGTTTCAGCTACTTCCATACCAAGAAAGTACTTGAGGTAGCTCCGATCTTTAACTTGGAACACTTTGCCAAGTAGGGTCTTCAAGTTACGGATTTGATGAGAGTCTTCCCAGAGAAAGGATGATATCATCCACATATACAATTAGAATGGACCTCACTCCGGTTGGTTGTCTTGACAAACATGGTGTGATCGAGTTGCATTGATGATATCCAAAGCAGCTTTAACCACGAAGTGAGTTTTCCAAACCAGGCTCTTGGGGATTGCTTGCCTGCACTATATAGAGATTTCCGAGTTTGCATACCTTGCCCTGAGTGTGGGGATTGACAAAACCAGAGGTACATTCATATAGACTTCCTCAAAGGAGATCACCATTGAGAAAAGCATTTTGATATCCAATTGGTGTAGAGGCCACCCAGTTGACAACTAGAGAGAGCGAGAACCCTGACAAGTGTTGAGTTTTGCATCAGTGCAAAAGTTTCCTTATAGTCAATACCATAAGTTTGAGTGAATCCCTTGCTACCAATCTAGCTTTGTACTTGTCAATTGTACCATCAACATTGTATTTAATAGTGAATAACCATCTCAGCACTTTGTCTTCTTGCCTTTTAGGAAGAGTTGTGAGTCCCAAGTATGATTATCCAGAGAGCGATCATCTCAGCTTTTAACAAAGACCTTCCACTTATCATTTTGAAGGGCCTCCGAATATTTCTAGGGATAGAGTGAGAATCCAGGTCCCTGTGTAAACATGGCAAAGACAGAGACAACCGATCATAAGATAAATAAGTATGAATAGAATGATCGGTGCATGATCTTTTTCCTTTCCTTAGAGCAATAGTCCGCATCATCAATGTCTTAGACTGGGCACGAGGATCCGTGTGATTGCCGAGTGTCAGCTGAGCTCGAAGCGTCGCGGCTCGAGTCGGTTAAGTTCTTGGGATCGATGAGGGCCGTGAGTCGAGTAGAATACTCTGGTTCAATCTGTGAGGATCGCAAGTTGCTTTGAGGTTAAGAGTCTGGCCGGGAAGGGGTTTAGGTCAATTTCTACTCGTGTTTCCATCATGGATCGCCTCAAAGGGACTTGTCAGTAGTAGAGTCCTTTCAAAAAATTTTACATCCATAGAATTGTAAAATCTTTTTTTCGTAAGGAGAGTAGCACTTGTAACCTTTCTCGTCCTTTGCATATCCTAGGAATATGCACTTGTGAGCTTTGGGATCAAGTTTGCTTCGTGTTGGGCATGGATATAGACAAACACAGACAACCAAAGATTTTTGAGGTAATCGGGAAATAAGATGGGGCGAGAGTGTGTGTCCAGTAGGGTTTTGATAGGAGTTTTGAAGTCTAGTACCTGCTTTGGAAGTCTTGATTAAGTATGTGGAAGTCAATATGGCTTCACCCCCACATATATTTTGGAACATTTGTGGTAAACATAATAGACCTAGCCATTTCAAGCGGATGCTGTTCTTTCTCTCAAAGAACCCCATTTTCTTGAGGGGTTTCAACACAACTCTTGATATGGACAATCCTTTATCCATCAAGAAATTACCGAGATGAGACTCATAATATTCAAGAGCATTGTCGGTCTTCAAGATTTTGATCTTAGTGTCAAACTGAGTGGAGACCATGTTGTAAAATTCTTGAAAGATGGGTCCAACTTCGGACTTATCCTTCATTAAAAATAACCAAGTGGTTCTCGTGTGGTCATCATGAAGGTAACAAACCACCTCTTTCCTGTTATGCTTTTTACTCTTGAGGTCCCCATACGTCCTTTGTGAATTAAGGTGAATGGTGTGGATGGTAAGTAAGGTAATTTTGCATACAGATTTGGTGAGTTTAGCAAGCGACAAATATCACATTGAAGATCATTCAAATTACAACCTTTAAACAATTCAGATCTATAGACTTTAAATAACTAAACTGGATGTCCTAGTCTATAATGCCATAACATGATATTGTTTCAGGTTTTTTGAGTGCACGCCGAGGCGTATTCGATCTTGATCTTACATCTTCACGGGGTTGACCACAAATGCAGGGACTGAGCAAGTTTTAGCAGTCCCAATCACTTTGCCTTTGAGGAATGATCTCGAATGTGCACTGATTCTCATTAAAAACAACAAATCCAATTCAAATCTTTAGTAAGTTTTGTGAGCATATGAGATTGCAATCTAATTTTGGAACAAATAGGACATTCTGCGCAGCATATCTTATTAGTAAGTGCACTGACCAAAACCTTTTGCACTAGAGATAGATCCATCGCCAGCCTTAATATTGTGAATTTGGGGACATGGCTTAAGTTGAGTAATGAGATTTTTATTACCATCATATGGGAAGAGGCCCCAGAGTCAACAATCCAGTGTTTCATTACTAATAGATGAGTAGAATTTACCTCTTTGGCATGAGAGGCTATGTCGGTAGAGTGACTACCTCCCTTTTGTTGAGTTAGAAAGGCTTTGAATGCAAGCAAGTGAGCATTCAACTTTGTTGTCATCTTCTTCCTCACTTATGTGTCCGCTTGACTTTCTCTTGGCGTGTCCTGAGGTCTTGGAGGAGTTAGGCTTGCCATGTAGCTTCCAAAGAAGTGTCCTTGGTGTGATTAGTGCGTTTGCAAAGTGGTCACCGAAACGACTTCCCCGCTTTTATCAAGCCAGCTTCCTGTAAGCCTCAAGAGCTCAAAGCAGGTTCCCGGCGATCAGCAGGTGGTGGCACTTTCGGTAGGTTGTCACAGGGGGTTCAAAAGAAGATCACTTTCCTCACCTGCTTCCCTCATGTTTGACCTCGGCAAACATGGATTTGAGATTTGGAAGAGGTTTAGTAGCAAGAATTCTACCTCGACATCATCAAGTAGTAGATTCACCCCGGTGAAATTTGAATACTCTCTTCTTCTACGATGATGTCTTTAAAGAGTGCGGCATCTTTAACATCATTCCAGGGGTGAGTTTCCAACATATCTAGGTGTTGCCATGCCTTAGATAGTTGATTAAAGTATTGAGTTACGCATATATCCCCTTGTCTCGCAATTTTGAATCTGAGCCGAGTTCATAGACTTGAGATGTATTGTCCTTTTTGAGTAAAGGTCTCTCGGCATTGTCCTGATTTCCTTAGCGATGTCATACATCATGCGTAAGTTCTCATCGATCTCTTTTGTCATGCACCTCGTGAGGATGGTCATGACTTGGTTATTTCGTGTCCCATGCTTCAAACTTGGGGTCGGGCCAGCGAGGCGGTGTTTGGAACCAGCATGATATCCCATCTTGCCCTGGCCGGAGATATACATTTTCATAGATCTTGACCATAGCAAGTAATTGTTACCATCAAGTTTATGATTTGTAAAAGAAGAGTGTTCGATTATCGATCTGAGGCAAATGTGAGAGTTCATCAAGAAGATGAAACATCGATAATGTTGACATTTTTCTCGAAAAGAACCGAGTTTTGCAAATGGATTTTTTTAGAACTCGTGAAGGCTCACACCATGAAGAGAGTTTGAGAATGTGATAAACACAAGAGTAAACTTCAACTTAGTTTATTCATTGATATGAGAGGTGTATAAATAGATACAATTGAGAGAGACTAGCACTAGCTTGGGCGGCCACTTGAGTATGTAGATGTGGGCGTGGCAAGCATGCAAAAGTAAAAGTAAAAGTAAAAGCTATGTCTATGACATAAAGTAAACTAGAGTTTGACATATTAATTGTTTATATGTATCACAATTAATATGTCTTTTATAATTAAATAAAGTGTACAAAAATATTATGCACGGATTCCTAAGGCTCGTGAATCACCTGAGCACTGTTCGAAGCCTCAGCAGGATTTAGTCTCGAGTAATATTTCCACAACACGTTAAGTAGTTTGACGGTTATACCTTAGATGATCTACAAGATCGTCGCTTTGACCGCCAACGGAGTAGTTCAATGCGCAAGCCGCCCACGCGTCCGGCCTCTATCGCTTAATCCACACGAACCCTCGCCGGAATCCTCCTTGATTGCTATCGGAAAAACTCCGGCCGCTAGATCGACCTTTTCTTCCTCACAAACTCACTATGGAGAGCTCTCTATTTTACACAAGAATTATGAACTCTTGCAATTATGTTGTACAAAAGAGCTTGACACCCACTTCCTTTTATGTAGGAGGTGGCGCCCCAAATTGAGTGTGGAGGAGAAGAAAACCTTTTTCCAATAAAATAAAGAAAATCTTCTAGATTGATTTATCTCTTTAATTATAATTTATTTTGCCAATATCTTATATTGATTATAATTATCTTATTACCATAAATCTATTTTTCAAAATCAATTAATATCTCATATTAATATTATGGTAATCTTATTAATTAAAGTGCACAATCCAAGTGTATCTTGTACACTCAAAAGTGGCGCCCCATATGCCAATTAATTGGCTTCCGGAATATTCTTTAATTAATCTAATTTATGTATATAATTAATATCTTGTATTTTATTTATTCATAATAAATAAATACCACCATATTAATTTACCACTATAACCTTTATAGTCTGTAGATAAACTTTCCTTATTTGGTTATCATCTATAACCGCATTTTAATCCGACTCGATGTTCATATGTGTGTGACCCGATAGGCTTCCGAATATGTTGGCCGTAGACACAAAGTGCAATTTACCAAAATGCCCTTCATACCTAACGATCACGGGATAGCGCCTAGCAACACACCGTGACCCCAATTATCGGAAGAGTCAAAAGCAATGACTACTACCTTTCATGTGAAGCGATTATCGTGTAACTTACAATCCTATCGCTATAATAATATCCATACGATCGTGATCTCGGTGTCAATACATTGACGATCGTATCTTATAATCTGGATATCATGCTCTCTCGAATAACACATTTACTCCCACTTTGCAAAGATTCTCAAGAGCTAGACATTCCTTATAAGAAGGCCATTTCGGATATTCAATCCCAATCATAGGATACGCGATTCCCGGACGACCAATCATGTATACTCCGTGATGCTTCAATATCATACCCAATCACTACCGCATGATCGCCCGTGGTTAGGAGAAATCTCAATAGTGTCAAAGCATGACAATCCACACCGTGATGCCATGAAGACTCCGGTCAAAAGGATAATTACACAACCGCCACATAGTGTGACACTTAATGTAAGTGGGTCACTAACGCGTCGCATTCTACAATACACGTCCACGCATACCCAAGTGTCCTACACTTCGATGAGAGCGAGATCTATCCCTACCTTCTAAAAGATAGAAGACATCCAATACGTGCTAGTCCGCTTATACTATCAATGTCCCATTTGATAATATGTAAGACTAGAGACATTTAAGTACCAACCTTGTTATAGTGATTAGAGATCTCATCAACCATGATCACTATCATGGTTTCTCTATCACGGATCGATACTAGGGACGTTACTATATATATACAACAAATAATATGAAGACAAACAATATATAATAACATAAGTGCTTTTATTAATCATAATAAAGTTATTACATGAACTAAATAGGATCAGAATGACCCGACCGGTCGGATCCGTCCGACCCGATTGGGTTTAGGACACCTTTCCAACAGGATACTGTCCGGCTCTAAACCTGCCCTGCAAAGATGACCCGAGGTTTTGAAGCATGGGATACTACTAATAATCAAGTCATGACCATTCTCACAAGATCAATGACAAAAGAGATTAGTGAGAACTTTATGATGTATGATACTTTGCAAAGGAGATCTCGGGATAATGCCAGGATCTTTTACTCCAAGAAAGACAATACATCGAAGTGTATGAACTTGAAGCTCGATTCAAAATTGCAGACAAGGAGATATATCAGAATCTCGATACTTCAACCAACTGTGTCAGGGCATGGCAACACCTGAACATGTTGGAAACTCACCACTGGAATGATGTCAAGGATGCATTGCGCCTTTATAAGGACATTATTGAGAAAAAGAGAGTATTCAAGTTTCTTCTTGGATCAATCCTACTCTTGATGATGTTAGGGGAAGAATCCTTGCAACAAAACCTCTCCCCATCTCAAATCCATGTTTGCTTGAAGTCAAACATGAGGAAAGCAGGAGGAAAGTGATGTTCTTTGAACTCCCTGGCCGACAACCCTGTTTGAGTGCTACCTGCGACCATCGTGAAGCTCTGCGAGGTTAATGAGGCTGTCGGTAGCTTCTCTGATAGAATCTGGAAAGTTGTTCATGAGCACTACAAACGCACAAATCACACCAAGGACACTTGTTTGAGGCTACATGGCATGCCTAAATCCTCAAACCTACCAGGGAAAGTCGTAAGGTATGTCCATGAAGAGGAGAATGACAACAAGTTGAATGCTCGGTTTGTCGCATTCAAAGCTTTCCTCACTCAACAAAAAGAAGGTAGTACCTCTACCGACACGGCTACTCTCAAAGCAGGTAAATTCTACTCTTCTATTAGTAATGAAACATGGATTGTTGATTCTCGGGGCCTCCTCCCATATGACTAGTAATAAAACCTCATAACTCACCTTATGCCATGTCAACAAATTCACAATGTTAAGGCTAGCGATGGATCTATCTCTCGTGCAAAAGGTTTTGGAAATGTTAAACTCACTAACAAGATATGTCTAAAGGATGTCCTATTTGTTCCAAAATTAGACTGCAATCTCACATCTGTCAAGAGACTTGCAAAAGATTTAAATTGACTGTTGTTTTTAATAAGAATCAGTGCACTTTCCAGACCCTTCTTCACAGGAAGTGATTGGGAGGCTAAACCACCTTAGGATTGTATGTGGTCGACCTCACTTTGAAGACAAAGATCAAGACTGAATCGCCTCAAGAACTGCACTCAAACCTTAGATAATATCATGTTATGGCATTATAGACTAGGACATCCAAGTTTTGGTTATTTGAAGTCAGAATTCTGAATTATTTAAAGGATGTAATGTCAATGATCTTCAATGTGATATTTGTCAATTTGCCAAACTTACCAAATCTGTGTATGCCAAACTACCTTATTTGCCTTCCACACCTTTCACTTTAATTCATAGTGATGTATGGGGACCTTCAAGGGTAAAAGTATAACAGGAAAAGGTGGTTTGTCACTTTCATTGATGATCATACCAGAACACATGGTTGTTTTTAATGAAGGATAAATGCGAAGTTGGACCAGTCTTTCAGAATTCTACAACATGATCTCTACTCAATTTGACACTAAGATCAAGATCTTAAAGAGCGATAATGCTCTTGAATACTATGAGTCTAACCATTAATTTCTTGATGAATAAGGGATTGTCCATATCGGCGAGGTTGTGTGGAAACACCTCAACAAAATGGGGTTTCTTTGAGAGAAAGAACAGGCACCTCTTGGAGATGGCTCGATCAATCATGTTCACTACCCATGTCCCAAAGTATATGTGGGGTGAAGCTATATTAATCGCCACATACTTAATCAACAGACTTCCCAAAGCAGAGTGTTAGGCTTCAAAACTCCTATCCAAACCCTCCCGACCACACACTCTCCTGCCTCTCATCTTATTTCCCAATTACCACCAAAAATCTTTGGTTGTCTTGTATTTGTTTATATCCATGCCCAACATGAAGCAAACTTGATCCCAAAGCTCACAAGTGCATTTTCCTAGGATATGCAAAAGGGCAGAAAGGTTACAAGTGTTACTCTCTTACGAAAGAGATTTTACAATTCTATGGATGTAAAATTCTTTGAAAGAACTCCTACTACTGACAAGTCCACTGAGGCGATCCAACGAGGAAACTCGATTGAACTTGACCTAAATCCTTTCCCTCGGCAAACTCTTGAACCTCAAGACTTAATCGACTCTCAAGATCCCATCGATCCTCGGCAACCTCTCGAACCGAGTCTCATCGACCCGAGCCTGCTTTGAACTGAGAACTCATCGACACTCAAAGAACCTCTTGAGTCATACAAGAGATCGAACCTCAAGACTTAATCGACTCTCGGCCTCTGACGCGTTGATGATGACAGACTATTGCTATCGGGAAGGGAAAGAGATCTTGCACTACTCGATCACTCTATTCATAATTATCTATCCTATGATCGATTATCACTGTTTTTGCCATGTTTACACGGACTTGGATTCTCACTCTATTCCTAAGAATATACAGAAGCTCTCAACATGATAAGTGGAAGCCAATGTCAAAACTCGAATGATCGCTCTCCTGACAACCATACTTGGGATCTCACCACTCTCCCACATGGAAAGAAGACACAGTCACCGCAAAATGGTCATTTCACTATCAAGTACAATCTTGATGGTACTATTGACAAATACAAAGCTAGATCAAGTTGCAAAGGGATTCACTCAAACATATGGCCTTGACTACAAGGAAACCTTTGCACTGTGGCAAAACTAAACACCTGTCGAGTCATCGATCTCAATTCTTTGTCCAACTTGACCGGCCTCTACATCAATTGGATATCAAGAATGCTTTCCTAAATGGTGACCTTCTCGAGGAAGTCTATATGAATGTGCCTCCTGGTTTTTCCAACACTCACACTCAAGGAAAGTTTGCAAATTGAGGAAATCTATATGGCCTAAAGCGGTCCCAGGCAGCCTGGTTTGGCAAACTCACCACTTGTGGTGAAAGCTGCTGGATACCATCAATGCAACTCGAGATCACACAATGTTTATCAAAACAACAAACCGAAAAAGGTCCATTCTTATTGTCTATGTGGATGATATCATCCCTTCTCGTGATGACCTCGCTGAGATCCAACACTTGAAGACCTCTACCGGCAAAAGTATTTCAAGTTAAAGATTTGGGCTACCTCAAGTACTTTCTTGGTATGGAAATAGCTAGGAACAACCAGGGTATATCTGCTTTCACAGAGGAAGTATGTCTTTGACCTCGCTTGAAGAAAGCGGCATCTTGGGATGCAAACCTCTTTGTATCCCCAGAGTAGACCCGAGAATAATACCTGCTTTGCATGGTGACATTCTTGTCGAGAAAGGATCAATATAAAAGACTTGTAGGAAACTCATTTATCTCATCCCATACAAGACCTGATATTGCATATGGCGTCGATCAGTTGCTTGATTCATGCATTGCCCTCTTGAGCAACATTGGGATGTCGTGAGCAGGATATCTTGAGGTACTGAAGTCCACTCTCTGGCGGGCTTACATTTCACCAAGTCTCTGATAGATCAATCAAGGTCTACACTGATCTTTGATTGGGGTGGATGTCACATTGTGAGAAGATCTACCACATGCTATTGCTCATATGTATGGGAAACCTAGTTACTTGGAGAAGCAAAAAATGCCTACTCATGTCAAGCGATCTTTGGTCGAACTCAGGCACTTGTACTTGGCATTTGTGAAGCTCGTGGCTAAAAGGGTACTCACTGAACTTGAAAGAACCTCTTCACCTATCACACTCTTTGTGACAATAATTCACCTTATGCATGGCGGAGGATCCAGTCCATCATGATAAAACCAAACATGTGGACATTGTGGACACTTCCTAAAGGAGAAGATTGATGCCAAGATTATTCAACTCCAAAGATGTTCCTCAATGGATCGTAATGCCGATATTCTCACCAAGGCCATACCACCACTTATGTTCAAAGAGATTTGAGTAGCAAACTTGGGTGTATAAACATATACAACCCAGTTTGAGGGGTGTGGAAATACTCTATAGTTAATATTACATTATTATTACACTCATAACATGTTACAATGTAACGTGTTACTTTTTATCAAGAGACATATTAATTGCATTGAATAAACAATTAATATGTCCTAATAGTCATAAAGTAACTATCCTTTGTCCTATTATGTAATAGCATAGACATAGCCGACTCTAGCATTTATTGTAGCCGGCTCTAGTTACTTTTACTTTACTAGCTAGGATCCTCTCTTGTAAGGATCCTCTCTTGTATCTATTTATACTCATTCTTTCAACATGAATAAATAAGTTGAAGTTTACTCTTGTGTTTATCACATTCTCAAACTCTCTTCATTTATTATTGAGATCAACATTACTTATTCTAAGTCTAACCACTGGGTATTAGATACTGGTTGTGGTTCTCATATTTGTACGAATATGCAGGCACTAAGAAGAACTAGAGAGCTAAGGAAAGGAGAGGTGGACCTACGCGTTGGGAATGGAGCAAATGTTGATGTACTAGCCGTAGGAGTTTATTTTCTTTCATTGCCCAGTGGGCTAGTACTTCAACTTAATAACTGTTATTTGTTCTTGCTCTTACTGTTAACGGTGATTTTTACGATTTATATGACTTTATTCCGTAGCAATTTCCTTTGTGGTTTATTACTTTTTATAGAAAAATAAGTGTTTAAGTGAAATATTGGAAGAATGCATATAGAAATGATTTAAGTGCAAACTCGAGCTTATTACGTGGTTTTATTAGTGATTTTCTAGTTATCTATACGGTATTACATTTTGCACATTTCTATCATCTTGTAGGTACGCTTGCATGTTATGGAGGAAGCTAAAAAGATTTCCAACGGAAGATTAAATGGAAAGGGAAAGATGCGAGTTGAAGATGGAATGAAGAGATTTATGCAATCTGAACGAGCGTTTGTCCCCGTCCAATCTGGACGGACGTATGAGGGAATGGACGAGCGTCCAGAGAAGCCACCTGATTCAGAGTATTGATGGATTTCGGTGGACGAGCGTTTAGAAATGCATAGGACGGGCGTCTGATATGACTCAGCCCGGCTCGAAGATTTTATACACCTTGGACGGGCGTTCACCATTCTAAACGGGCGTCCAGTCCGCCGCCTCAGCTAAACCGACATTGAATCCTATTTATAAGCGCGTTTTACGAACCTAAAATATATAATTCCATCACAGGCGCCCCAGGCCCCTTGAAGCGACTTTGATGTTTCCTCTTGCTACCATAAACATAGTTTTATCTACTTTTTTTTTTATTTTCTGCATACCAACGATGAATAAAGGCTAGAGCATGGTTGAACAAGCTTGTGAAGCCGATCGAGCAACTTGATTTCAATCTTTGGATGTTTTGTGAGTTTTAAATAAAGTTTGTTTCTTTATTATGTTCATATTGTTGTGCAATTTAAATCGAGAGATGGTTGCGATTTGATGTTTAACGGTTGATGAGAATCGTTGTTAGACTTAGATCACCGTAGTAAAGATTAGATTTTTAACCTAAAAATAACGAGAGTTGTTAGGTTAATTTCTAGGTTGCTAGATTGAGAAATCTTACACCTTTGTTATGAAAGCGTTAATCTTTAAGATCGAGAGATGAGAGATTAATAGGCGAATTATCTAAGAGATTAGAAATTCATACTTTTGATAGGTGAACCACAATCTTCATTAAATCTTCACTGAACAATCTAGAGAGGAAGTTGAGGGTTGTGAGATCGGTGGATCATTGCTTGTTCGTTTTCAATTTATTTGTTATCATCTTAGTAATTTTATTATCTTTTTAGAATAGAATTATTTTCATTAGTTTGGCTCAGAACTTATCTTTCCCGACTTTGGATTCTAGATCCTCCTCATTCCAGTTTATTGTTTTCGCTTTTTAGTTTTGTTTTTGTTTTATTTTTCGTGACAACTTTAGAAATTAAGAACTAGACTAACCTCGATTCCTGTGATTCGACTCCGGTTGTAACTACTATACTACGATCCCTGCACTTGGGGTAAACCGGATTATTTTATTACTTGTTTGTTTTTCATTAGATAAAATCCGAGACACTTACGAAGAGCATTATTTCCATTTATGCATTAGATGTTGATGGTTTTTCATTTACGTTTGAGAATAAATGTTGTTCTTTTTCACAGGATGGAATTTTTTATGGTACTGGCATACTTAGCAACGGTCTCTACATATTAGATATGAATGTTGACGTACTTAATATAAATAACAAGAATGCCAAGATAAATGACTTGAATGAATCCTACTTATGGCATTGTAGACTTGGCCATATAAATAAGAATCGCATTTCCAAACTCCATAAAGATGGAATGTTGGATCAATTCGATTACGAATTTTTTGATACATGTGAAGCTTGTTTACTTGGCAAGATGACAAAGTCACCTTTTAGTGGCAAAGGGATAAGATCCAATGAATTACTTGAGCTCATACATACTGATGTATGTGGCCCAATGTCAATTCAAGCCAATGGATGATACTCTTATTTTATCACTTTCACTGATGACCATTCTCGCTATGGTTATATATACTTAATGAAGTATAAGTCTGAAGCCTTCGAAAAGTTCAAGGAATTCAGAAGTGAAGTGGAGAAACAACTAGGTAAAAAAATCAAAACGCTTCGATCCGATCGAGGTGGAGAATACCTAGATGGAGAGTTTCAAGACTATTTGAAGGAGAATGAGATTCTACCTGAATGGACCCCTCCAGGGACGCCACAGATGAATGGAGTGTCTGAGAGGAGGAGCCGTACCTTGTTAGACATGGTACGATCCATGATGAGCTACACAGTTCTCCCAAAATCATTTTGGGGGTATGCTCTAGAAACCGCATCCTATACACTGAACCGAGTTCCATAAAAGATGGTTGACTCTACTCCATATGAGGTGTGGACTAAGAGAAAACCGAGCCTAGGTCATCTAAAACCTTGGGGTTGTCCGACTTACGTGAAGCGGATGATGCCTGACAAATTAGAGCCCAGGTCTGACAAATGTCTATTTATGGGATATCCTATGGAAACCAAAGGGTACCAATTTTATCATCCCGAGGAACAAAAGGTGTTTGTTGCCGGGGTGGCCACTACGTAGAAAGAGTTTATTACGGATAGGTCGTGGGGGAGTAAAATTGATCTTGGAGAAATTCGAGAACCACTTACGGATAACGATCGGTTGATGGAAGTAGAGGACACCGCCACACACGGATGTGGCGCCACCTCTACCGTGAGACACTAGCACCTCAAAGATCCACCAGGAACGCCGTGAACCCGAAAGGTACAACATCGTGTATCTCATGGAAGATGAGACCACTAGAACTTATGAGGAAGTGCTTTTAAGGCATGACAAAGAGAAATGGTTGGAAGCCATGAATTACGAAATGGAATCCATGAAAGACAACCAAGTTTGAAACTTAGTTGATCCACCTGAAGGAATAGTTCCCATAGGGTGTAAATGGGTCTTTAAGAGAAAGACCGACATGGACACTAACGTGACCACCTACAAGGCTAGGTTGGTGGCAAAGAGTTATAAGCAAAGACAAGGAGTTGACTATGACAAAACCTTTTCGCCTGTTGGCATGTTAAAATCCATTAGAATTTTGCTCGTTATTGCAGCATACCATGATTACGAAATATGGCAGATGGATATGAAAACAGATTTCCTTAACGGGAACCTATATGAGGAGGTGTATATGACACAGCCTGAGGGTTTCACAACCAATGACGCCAAGATGGTGTGTAAACTGCAAAGATCTATTTATGGATTAATTAAAGCAAGCTTCTCGGAGTTGGAATCTTTTCTTTGATGATATAATCAAACAGTTTGATTTCATCAAGAACGAAGATGATCCCTGTGTTTACAATAAGGTCAGTGGGAGTGCCATCGTGTTCTTAGTGCTTTATGTAGACGACATACTGCTCATAGGGAATGATGTGCCTATGTTACAATCGGTCAAAGCTTGGTTATCCAAGAACTTCTCAATGAAGGACTTGGGTGATGTAGCCTATATTCTAGGAATAAAGATCTATAGAGATAGATCTAAAAGGTTGCTTGGTCTGTCGTAATCCATCTATATAGACAAGATGCTGAAGAGATTCAGCATGGAGCAGTCCAAGAAAGGATTGCTGCCCATGTCACATGGGGTCCACATGTCGAAGGGAATGAGTCCTAAGATAGAGGAGGAAAGGACACAAATGAGTAAGATCCCTTATGCTTGGCAATCGGGTACATCATGTATGCCATGTTGTGCACTTTAGACCGGGATGTCTCGTACCTCTTAGTATGACTAGTAGGTACCGGTCAATCCGGTGATGGTCACTTTGGATTCTGTCAAGAATATCCTCAAGTACATGAGAGCGTACCAGGGATATGTTCCTGGTTTTCGGGAACGATGATTTAGTTTTACGAGGTTATACAAATGACAGTTTCCAAACTGACAAGGATGACTTTAAGACACAGTCTGTATTTGTTTTCACGCTTAACGGCGGAGCGGTGGTGGAAAAGTTCCAAGCGAGGAGACTACTGCAGACTCTAGAAACGGAAGCCGAATACATAGCGGCCTCGGATGTGGCAAAGAAGCGATTTGGATGAAGAAGTTCATTCACCGAACTTGGTGTGGTTCCCTCCATTTGAAGGTCCAAAGTGCCTGCATCTTGTGATAATAATGGTGATATCTCGATCAAAGGAACCAATGTCTCATCGAAAGTCCAAACATGTGCTACGGCGCTATCACTTGATTAGAGAAATAGTAGATAGAGGAGATGTAAAGATAGAGAAAGTCCACACGGATGATAACATAGCTGATCCGTTAACCAAGGCATTGTCTCAAGCAAAGCATGAGAAACATGTTCACTTGCCTTAGGCATATGGGTGATTGGCTTTAGGCCAAGACTGGAGATTGTTGGAAAGGTGTCCTAAACCCAATCGGGTCGGACCGGATCCGACCGGGTCGGGTGATTTACAGTCTATTTAGTTCATGTAATAACTTTATTATGATTAATAAAAGCACTTATGTTATTATATATTGTTTATCTTCATGTTGTTTGTTGTATATATAGTAACGTCCCTAGTATCAATCTATGATAGAGAAACCATGATAGTGATTATGGTTGATGAGATCTCTAATCACTATAATAAGTTTGGTATTTAAATGTCTCTAGTCCTATGTACTGTCAAATGGGACAATATTGATAGTATAATCAGACTAGCACGTATTGGATGTCATCTATCTTTTAGAAGGTAGGGATAGATCTCGTCTATCGAAGTGTAGAGACACTTGAGCTATGCGTGGGCGTGTATTAGAGAATGCGTCGTTAAGATGACCCACTTACATTAAGTGTCACACTATGTGGCGGTTGTGTAATTATCCTTTTGACTGGAGTCTTCATGGCATCACGGTGTGGATTGCCATGCTTTGACACTATTGAGATTTCCCCTAGCCATGGGGCGATCATGCGGTAGTGATTGGGTATGATCTTTTGAAGCATCACGGAATATACATGATTGGTCGTCCGGGAATCGCGTATCCTATGATTGGGATTGAATATCCGAAATGACCTTCTTATAAGGAATGTCACGACTCTCGAGAATCTTTGCAAAGTGGGAGTAAATGTGTTATCATCGAGAGAGCTTGATATCCAGTTATAAGATACGATCGTTAATGTATTGACACTCGAGATACGATCGTATGGATATTATTACAAATGATAGGATTGAAAGTTACACGTAAGCGCTTTCACATGAAAGGTAGTAGTCATTGCTTTTGACTCTTCCGATGATTGGGGTCACGCGGCGTGTTGCTTTGGGACGCTATCCTGTGATCGTTAGGCATGAAGGGCATTTTAGTAAATTGCACTTTGTGTCTATGGCCAACATATTCGGAAGCTGTCGGGTCACACACATATGAATATCGAGAATGATTAAAATGCGGTTATAGTTGATAACTAAATAAGGAAAATTTATCTCTATACTATAAATGTTATAGTGATAAATTAATATGGTGGTATTTATTTATTATGAATAAATAAAATACAAGATATTAATTTTATACAAATTATATTAAATAAAGAATATTTCGGAAGTCAATTAGTTGACTAATGGGGCGCCTCTTTTAAGTGTATAATATACACTTGGATTGTGCACTTTAATTAATAAGATTACCATAATATTAATATAAGATATTAATTGATTTTGGAAAAATAGATTTATGGTAATGAGATAATTATATTCAATATAAGATATTGTAAAATTAATTATAATAAAAGAGATAAATCAATCTAGAAGATTTTCCTTATTTTATTGGGAAAAAGTTTTCTTCTCCTCCACACTATATGGGGCGCCACCTACACTATAAATAAGAGGTGGGTGTCAAGCTCTTTTGTACAACACAATTGCAAGAGTTCATAGTTCTTGTGTGAAATAGAGAGCAACCTATAGTGAGTTTGTGAGGGAGGAAAAAAGCCGGTCTAGCAACCGGAGTTTTCCAATAGCAATCCAAAGAGGATTCCAGCGAGGAGTTCGTGTGGATTAGCGATAGAGGCCGGACGCGTGGACGGCTTGCGCCTGTATCTTTACTCTCGTTGGCGGTCAAAGTGACGATCTTATAGATCATCAAGGTATAACCGTCAAACTACTTAACGTGTTTATTGCATTAAACGAAGAACGATCTAGAAAAAGGAAATCAAATTTTAAATTCCGCTACGTTAAACTAGTGATTTCCTAACATTGACTTCTCGTTTAAAAGCACGGCAAGCAGGGCCAGGTCGGACTGACTTCTCACGTGAAAGTTTAGGATGAGCATGGCCAGGCTAGTGCTGACTTCTCGTTTAAAAGCACGGCGAGCAGGACCATGTCGGACTGACTTCTCACGTGAAAGTTTAGGACGAGCAGGGCCAGGCTAGTGCTGACTTCTCGCATTAAGTGATGGCGAGCGGGGCCGGACTTGTCTGATTTCCTTGACTTTGTTGAGCGTGTGTTTGTCCTGTAATCTTAATAAAGACCATTCGTAATGGAAAACAAAATAATAGTTTATTAACGTACCGTTTGCGTATTTGCCGTATCTGTTAGTGTTGTACCTAGATAGCGAGCGGATTTACGTAAGATTGAACGGGTGAGATCTCCAGATATGATGCAGGGCTGAAGTCGGTCTTATAGAAGGCTTGCTCGAAGGCGAGTTCCACATATGATACCGAACTAAATTTGGACTTATAGAAGGCTCGGTCGAAGGCGAGTTTCAAATATGATGCCGAACTGAATTCGGACTTAGAGAAGGCTCTCCCGAAGGCGAGTTCCAAAATGATGCCAAACTGAATTCGGACTTATAGAAGGCTTGCTCGAAGGCGAGTTCCAAATTTAAGAAAGCTCGTCCCGACCCTTTAGGTCGGGAGAGTTCCAAAAATAAGAAGGCTCGTCCCGGCTCTTTAGGTCGGGAGAGTTCCAAAAATAAGAAGGCTCGCCCCGATTCCTTAGGTCGGGAGAGTTCCAAAAATAAGAAATGTGATCATTTAAGTTGTAGAAATAAAACCCGATGAGAGTATGTATGAGAGCTCGGATCTGGAGAGCTGGGGAGCTCAGCTTGGATCATGGAGAGCTGGGGAGCTTGGCTCAGATCTTGAAGAGCCGGGGAACTTGGCTCGGATCTTGGAGAATAAGAAAGAAAACTCGTAGCTTATTTTGGTGTTACAACAGCAACTTTCCGGCGACGATCGGGTATCGAAAGTCGAAACGGACTCCGATCGACACAAAGTTTGGAGGGCTTGTTCTTCCCTCCTTCTTCTTCAATATGAACGGTGGAAATCTTTTTTCAACGGCTCAATCTCTAGAAATTAGCCACCGATGTGACTGCTGTGTTTTTTTGGTGAGTACAGAAGCAGCAACTTTACGGTGACGATCGGGCATCGAAACGGACTCCGATCGGCATGAAATTTTGAGGGCTTGTTCGTCCTTAATTCTTCTTCCATCTGAACGGTGAAAATTTTGTTTCAACGGCTGAATCTCTAGCAATTAGCCGTTGATATGACTGCGTTTTTACTATTGAATTTTAACAAAGTTGCCAGTCAGAGGCCCTCTTTCTAGCGCCATTTGATGATGCTGGAAAGCATCGATTATAAATCCGGGGATGTCCTCCTAATGACAACCTGCAAAAGCTGCAAGAACAATAAAAAACGATAAAAAGAGAGGGGTGTTTTAGTGGTGGTTTAGACCACACTTGAGAAACTGTATCTCAAGCTGCCTACATATCCAATACGTGTATTACAATCAAGTCTTCGTAATTTCTTAGAGTTTGTTTATATAGAGGGGTTAGTGCCCTAGAAATTGCATGTAGCGTGTCCTTGGTGGACTGTAATCGTCGTGTTCCCTAAGGAAAAGATAATTATGATTTGATCCCCATGATTTTAAGAGATAATTATGGACATATTTGAATGTCAGAATCAGAGTCTTTATGATTTGGGATTCATTCCCTGCTTATCCGTTTATCATGCCCGCGGGAAATACAATAGATGATTGACTCTGGCCGATTTAGATGGCCCGAGCTGAACTGGCTGAACCCTTCCGTGTTTTGGCCGACCTACGGAGGTCGAGGATGATAGCCGAGTTGAGATCAGTTCGGATTCTTGTGTGGGGCTCTTGGCCCTTATGATGTTGGCTTTCTCTATCTATATTTGTTACTGTGCTGATGTGGAGGCAACACGTGGCGATGTGCTGATCCGACCCTCGTCAAGCAACAAATTTAAGTTTTGCAAGGTTAAGCATAACAAGTATATGATAATTCAAAAGCTAAATAATATTAGAAATAGGAGAATATTTACTAACAATGTGATACCAGTGCAATGTCACTTATTGTAGCAAACTTTCGATTTGAAAGTCTATCTATACTACTTTAAGTAGTCTACACAATTTAATTATATACGTGTTTTTTTATTTGGGAAATTAGGGATTATGACACAATCTGAAATATTTTTAAGTAACAGAACAACTACATATTTTTTATAGGGAGAAGGACAATTCCATAATTTTTATAGCGAGAAGGACAAAAAGTGAATCCCGAAAATCAGTGAATCTCCCCAGTGAATCCCGAAATCAGTGAATTTCGACAGTGAATCCTGAAAAACAGTGAATTTCGACAATGAATTTTGAAAATTAGTGAATTTCGACAGTGAATTTCGGCAGTGAATTTTAACAGTGATTTCGGCAGTGAATTTCGACAGTGAATAAATAGTTTTGTCCTTTATGCAAAAGTTTCCAAAGACTGTCCTTCTACTCAATTGATGAAATATTTATGTCATTCTCCCTTATTCCCTCTTTTTTATTTAGGAAAATGATACATGCACATAATATACCCACACAATTTACACACAAAACTAAGCTAAACCACTGATTTATTGTTGAGACTTAAAAAAGAAAAAAAAATGGTTCTATCGGCACATCTCTATTTACTTGTTGACACCTTATTACTTCCGGCATCATAAAAAATTATTTCGGCACCCGGTGATTTTTTTTAAAGGGAAGGTCAGTGTCACTAGACACCAACGCCAGTGTCACTAACGTCGGTGTTCAACAAGGAACACCAGTGGCACTAACGTTCACTTTATAAAAGTGTTACATTTTAGAAAACGTCACTCCACGACTTTCCACTGGAGTTCCTTGTTGAACACCAACGTCAGTGTCATTGATGTTGGTGTTCAACAAGGAACACCAGTAGCACCGACGTTTTTTTCACCTGAAAAAATAGTCAAAAAATGAGTGTAAATAGTAAAAAGGGGTGTGCCAATAGAACCAATAAAAAAAAGAAAGGAGCCGCAGCCCGAAAGATGTCAATTTCAGGGGATGATGTCGGTGGATGGGTTGTGCCTCCATCATCCTCTCTTTTTTTTATCCGATATAAAAAATTATATCGACAAGAAAAATTACAACCAAACAATCATTAGTACAATGCCAGACCACCACTGAACAACAATCACTGATGTACACCTTGTTATAAACAAAATGCAAAGAAAAACTAACAACATAGGGAGAGCCCAATTTCTTCCCAAATTATATAACAACATGGGGAGAGTCAAATTTCTTGCCAAATACCGTCTAATCGGAGAGAATTCGATTTGGCAAAAGGACATAATGAAATGGAAACAGCCCTAGCGAAAGAAGCCACAAAACAAACAACAAAGTATACTCTCAAGGAGTCAATCCGAGACCTCCAGCAACCATCTATCGAAACTGATAGTGAACACGGCGACCACCAAGCACTTAAAAAAACACCGATAACTAAAAAGCAGAAGGAAAGTGCCAGATCGGTAAAGTAAGTGAATAATCACCCCTCTTGTCAACTCATGTTAGCTATTTTAGACCAAACGGAGGGCGACTGGTCTAGCGATTAATGGGGACCATTTATAACTCATTTAACGGTGTCGGACACAGGATGCAGGCGTTAAAAAATAGGAGATGAGATTTTATTTATTATTTCCAAACGTCAATAGAGGTCCACAATGCTACATCCATTATAATTAACTCGACTTAGATCATACACACACCCCTATGTTAAGATTGAGTTCGAGTTGATTTAAGTCAAATGACTCAAGATTTGACTTTATCTGATTTCCAACTACTCAGTCTACTCGCGATTAGTTTATATGACATATCTATTATTATTATTATTTTTACTACTATTACTATTATTATTATTATTTATTTTGACTGTTAGTTTATTTGACATTTTTTTTTTTGAGAACTAGTCTATTTGACATCTTAGACCATTTCTAATTTGTGCGTGTCATCCTTACACATGGACCATGCTAATTTTCTTTGTATTGTTCTAATTTAATCGTTCTAGTTTATTTGACATCTTAGAGCATTAGCATCAAAACACTATCTCTATCCTCAAAAATTATATTAAAAAATACATATCTCTATTTAACAACAACTAAATTCTGAGTACTCTACATCAACATTCATATCTCTATCCTTACACATGAAAATATTCATTCTTTATCTATAAATAAAATTTTGTGAAAACGGAAGAAAGAATCGAAGGGTCGACCGCCAGACGCTTAAGCAAGGCCAGAAAGCGCCAATTAGGCGCTTTTTAGTTGATTTTTTATATTTAAAAAACATACTTATTGTTAGATATTTTTAATAAATAAATATTTTGGTTATCGTTTGCATCTACAGTCGTAAATGCGAATTAATGTTATCATCGCAAAGCGAGGTTCGACACGATATGCATTAATGTTATCGCAACGAACGAGTGCAATTAATGTTATCGCAACGAACGCGAGGTTAAACCACTGCATGCATCGATTCATGAAGGGATATGCATTTTCGAGATACACGCATTTTAATCGATATGTACTTACCTTTTGTATAAGGGTTGCATCTTTCATCCGTCTGAATAAATACATCCATTCGTTTATAGAGTGCTTTCAACCTATAAAAGCGTAAGTATGAAGCGAAAATCCATAAATTTGACAACATCATTAAAAAACTTTGAGTGTTCTGGGTTTGATTCAAACAAGTCATTTGTTTGAATCAAACATAAATAAAACAAAATATAGGGTAGGGATCATAAAAAAAAATAAAAAAAAAATATAGGAGCCGCCATTGGCATGTATAAATACTTCCATCACGTCAAATTTTCTGCTGCGTGCAAAAGGTTAACCGTTCATCAGAACTGTAAGGGCATCCCCGTCTGTTCAATTCTTCCGATAGTACGCTTTCCTCCCCCGTCTTTCCTTTTTTTTAAGCGACTCTGCATTCGTTATTGCAGTTGCTGTCGTTTCCTTCTTTCACCGGCATTTCTACTTATATAAATGTGTTTTTTTTTTTTCGTTTTGTTGTTTTTTGTTGCCCTCTCCGTTTTCTGATATTGCCCTAATTCTCTGTTTTTGCAGCATTTAGTTGATCGGATTTCATCCAAACTCGTACACGAATCATGTCGTCGCGTTTCTGGCAGGTCTGTGCTATTTTGTTTTGTAATATCAGTAATTATTTAATTGCGAGTTTTGTTTCTTTCCACAAGTTGAATATCCAAATTGAAACCTCAATTTCGATACGTTCGTTTTATTAGGATTCAGATCCTCGGCGTCGAGGCCCAGCTTTCCCAGCTTTATTGTCCAGATATTCAATCGACATGAAAAGCACTCCACTTCTTTTATTGGTCGACATGAAAAGCACTCCTTGGTCGTAGAATGTTTTTCTTAGTGGTTACACTTTTAATGGTTGAGTAATCTGTTCCTTGGTTTTGGATATAGTTAAACGGTGAATATAAGAATGCAATGGGTGATGAATTGATGTATTTGTTTAGGCGATTTTAATAATAGCACACCAAACACTACAATCCATTGTCAATTCTAGAGCCGATAATCGATTTTCCGGTGTTCTATTGTCACAATCGACCGGGTGAAAGTCGATTCTAGACTTCTAAACTTTAGAATTGACTTTTTCCGGTGGTCAATTGTCACAATCAATCTGGTGAAAGTCGATTCTAGCTTAGAACCGACTTGTTTCTCGTTTGAGGTGTTGTGTCATGCCAAAAACAGTGTGGTGCACATGCAAGGACGGAGCCAGGATTTGAACTTGAGGTGGGCTAATAGACTATATCGAGTTCGTCGGGTGGGCTGGATTAAGAATATTTTATGGATCCGACTAGATTACACATATTTTCTAGTGTAATATTTTTTTTTCGCGGCCATTTAATTTCCTACCTTCTATACTACCTCCGTCCTTGTGCACATGGCACAGTCGATTGTCAATTTTAGAGCCGATAATCGACTTTTCAATGGTCAATTTTCACAAACTGCCGGATGAAAATCAATTCTCAGCTATAGTCGATAATCGAGTTTCTGGTGGTCCGTTGTCACAATCAGCCAAGTGAAAATCGATTCTCAGCACTGGAACCGACTTTCAAGTGTGGTGCCATGCCAAAAATAGTGAGAATTGACTATTCCTCATCGTTCTTGTCCACATTTAGTTTTCCTTTGTCTAGAACTTTTTACTTTACAAATACCATTGCTCTGCCCCACTTCATAAAAAATGGTGTTTTTCACAATCTTTGTGCTCCGTGTGATGTAGAGGAATCTACTGTTCAACAGTTTATTACCGCAAAGGATGTTGCTGTTGATAGTTTTTATTATACGTGTACAAAATATTTTATTATTCGTGTGATGCCCCAGATGGAGCCATTTGTTTATTGTTATTATTGTTAACTGAAATTATATATTTGTGGATTTCAAGAATGTATCAGAGTCCGATGAAGACAGTGATGATGAGTCACCAAGTGAAGGATCACCACCAAGAGAACCTACGAATGTGCTTAAGAACAAGTATATTGGGTCTGATGATAGTGACACTGAAAATGATGACGAGGAAAGGCGTGTCATAAAATCTGCGAAGGACAAGCGGTTTGAGGAGATGACAGCTACTGTTGATCAGATCAGAAACGCAATGAAGATCAATGACTGGATTAGTCTGCAAGAGAGCTTTGATAAAATTAACAAGCAGTTGGAGAAGGTGATGAGATTCACAAAGACCAACAGGGTGCCGAATGTTTATATTAGGGCTCTTGTAATGTTGGAGGATTTCTTAAACCAGGCATTGGCTAATAAGGATGCTAAGAAGAAGATGAGTAGTAGTAATGCAAAAGCGTTTAACTCAGTGAAGCAGAGTTTGAAGAAGAACAATAAAGAGTATGAAGAGCTTATTAACAAGTGTAGAGAAAATCCTGCAGATTTTGAGGTGAATTTTGTTCCACATGATGATGTGACAAAAGATGCAGTGTCCTCAGACCCTGACTCCGACCCCGACGATGAAACCAGGTTCGATGATGTAAATCCTAGTGCAGTTTGGGAGGAAATAAGAAACAAGAAAGATAAGATGATAAATAAGCAGTTGCCAGATCCTAGTCAAATAACTTGGGACACTGTGAACATGAAGTTCAAGGAGGTTGTTGCAGGCAGGGGTAGGAAAGGAACGGGAAGGATCGAGTCCGTTGAGCAGCTTATGTTTTTAACTAAACGTGCGCAGACCCCTGCTCAGAAGATTGAAATTCTTATTGGTGTTGTCTGTGCCCAGTTTGATATTAATTCAGGTCTGAATACACATATGCCCGTAAATGTTTGGAAACGATGTGTCCATAATATACTCAGCATACTTGATATCCTAACACAATACCCAAATATTGTGGTTGGTGACACGGTGGAGCCTGATGAAAAAGAGACGCAAAAAGGGGCTGAACATGTGGGTACAATTCGAATCTGGGGCAATCTAGCAGCTTTCCTTGAACGGGTAGACGTGGAGTTTTTTAAGAGCCTTAAGATCATTGATCCACACACTCGAGGATACGTAGAGAGGCTTCAAGATGAGCCTTTGCTAGCTGTTCTCTCACAGAATGTCCAAGAATACCTTGAACGAGTTGGTGACATGAAGGGTGCTGCAACAGCAGCTCTTAAGCGTGTAGAACTCGTTTATTATAAACCACAAGAAGTGTACCACGCAATGAGGAAGCTAGTGGAGCGAATCCAAGCTGGAGGAGAAGGCGAGTTAGGGTTTCTTGATGACATGAAAAAAGCCGAGGAGGCATTTGTGACTACTCCAGAGCTTGTACCACGAAAGCCTACATTCCCCGAAAGTAGCAGGATATTCATGGACATCCTTGTGTCTGCTATATACAAGTTTGGTGATGAAAGAACCAAGGCCCGAGCAATGATTTGTGACATTTACCATCATGCTATTTTAGATGATTTCTCCACGTCACGAGATTTGTTTCTAATGAGTCATTTGCAGGATAATGTCCAGCACATGGATATATCAACTCAGATACTCTTTAATAGAGCAATGGCTCAACTCGGATTATGTGCATTTAGGGTTGGACTAATCTTTGAAGCACATAATTGCCTTTCTGAACTTTATTCTGCTGGCAGAGCCAAAGAATTGCTTGCACAGGATTTCTCTCATAGCCGGTATCATCAAAAGACCCCCGAACAGGTAATCTTATCTTCTTGCCAGTACTGCATAACAACCCCCCCCTCCTCACACACACACACACACTCTTTACTTGTTTTATGACCGTGCAACTTTTTAGGAACGTGTGGAAAGGAGTCACCAAATGCCATACCATATGCATATAAATCTGGAGCTTCTTGAGGCGGTTCATCTGATTTGCGCTATGTTATTGGAGGTCCCCAACATGGCAGCTACCAATAACCATGATGCTAAACGCAAGGTAATAAGCAAAACATTCAGGAAGCTGCTTGAGTTCAGTGACAGACAAACATTTATTGGGCCGCCTGAAAGTGTGCGTGACCACGTAATAGCTGCCACTAGAGCCCTTAAGGAAGGTGACATTCAGAAAGCCTTTGAAGTCATCAACTCTCTTGATGTATGGAAACTGTTGAAAAACAAAGACAGTGTCCTTGATATGCTAAAGGCCAAAATAAAGGAACAGGCTCTCAAAACGTGTTTATTGACTTATTCGGCATCGTCGTACAAGTCCATAAGCTTGGATCAGCTTGCAAAAATGTTTGACCTTTCCGAGACGGTGATTCATAGTATTGCAAGTAAAATGATGACAACAGAGGAGCTTCATGCAACGTGGGACCAACCTACTCAGTGCATTGTATTCCATGAAGCTGAGCACACAAGATTGCAGTCCTATGCATTCCAGTTGATCGAAAGGCTTTCTGTTTTAGCTGAAAGCAACGAGAGGGCATGGGAATCCCGAAGTGGTGGCGGCAGTGGTGGTGCAGCTGCAGCTGACTCAGCTTTCAGCAGCAGAACAACGTATAATGCCGGAGGTAGAACAGACCGAACTTCTTTTAGGGAGCGGACTAATCTGGCACGTGGAGGAGGAGGAGGAGGGTATTCTGGTGGTGTTGGTAGAAGTCATCAAAGTGGTTCAGCAGCTAGAGTTGGGAAGATGGATTTCAACAGGGGAATCCGGGTTTAGAAGTAACTTCTGAACTCGATATTCCACTGCTAGCTAAATAAGCGCGTTTTATGTCTTTTTTTTTCTTTCAAGTTCACTTTATTCAAATAGTCTTGATTGAAGAACGTTTGAGACGGATTTAGTTCATTGTTGTTTTGAAGTGTTTGCAGCTTAATGATTGTTCTTAGCTGCTGAGTAACAGATTTTAGTATTAAGTGGTGGTGTACATGCTTTGAAATTCCATCTTGATCAGGGATTAGAAATGCGGTTTTCAATCTGGTTTTGAATATTGTCGTGATTTAGTCTGTATTCTTTCAAAAGCTTAAGTTAATTTATTAACAAAAATTGGTAAAGTATTATACTCCGTAATTAATTAATGACATGCTTGACCATCTTGATCATCGATTAGAAAAATAAAGTTGAATATTCGTTGCCATACTTTGAAATAACTACTGCACTTACGTTACTGTAATTTTTGAGATATCTGCGCTTAACTTATAAAATCTACTAACAAATAACTACTACGTCTTTATTATAAGTTCGGCCCCAATATATACACACCATCAATACAATATTCAATCAACCCAAAACATGCCTCATTAAGCTTGAAATTGATTCATAAACACTTACAAGTCTTTAAGTGCACTGGATTACGCGACAAAAGATGATGAATTTGCAATTTAATTCACTTTCCGTATATTCTTTCTTTAGGGCATAAGGACTAAGCGAATAGTCGAATAGGATGCTGAATTTGTAATTTAGTTAACTTTATGTATATTCTTTCTCTAAGGCATAAGTAATGAAAGAATATTTGAATGTATGATCAACGTTTGATTTTGTAGAGATTAAATACCAAATAGTCCGACCTAATCCTGTACAATGGTGTAACAATAGATCGTTTATATTGTTTTTTAACGAGTGTTTAGCTGAGACACACTAAAAAAACAAAAAAGGAAAGAGAGAAGCCTATTGATTTCCATTTATGCCCTTAATTAAGGAGTGGATAAACTAAACACGGTCTGGATTAAGCTTCAAAAGTAAATTAATTTAACAATTTTTTTTTTCGGGTTTTAAAGTTTGAAAGTGGGGTTTCGCCTCTGCCGAATAGAACCGGCAGCTGAAAAACAAAAGCAGCTTAGCGAACAGAGCCGGAGCCTATCGCCGTTCACTGCGTAATCGTCTATAGCTCTATTAGAAGATATAAAGGTATTGTTTTTTCTGCTCCGTTCCTTCGATTCTAGCTATTTTTTCATTTATCGCTTTTTTTAAGCAAACTTATGCTTTTTGTTGATATTTTTAGCATTTCCATATGCGCCGGTGACGTTCTTCTTGTTAAAGTTCAATAATTGATCAAGCATTTTTTTAAATCTTAATTTTTGAGGGAAACTATGTTGTGATTTGTGACACTTTGTTATTTTTGCTTGATGATTTGCTTGCTATTAGTTTTGTTAGATTGAATTAGGTTTAGTTGCCTAATCATTTCATTTGGATCGTGGTCGGATGTGATCTTTAGATGTTATCTAGTTCATTTGTTGCATCTCCTAGAGATTTCCTGTCCATTTACTTTAGATTAATCTTGCTAATTTGTAATGGTTCTTAATGACTGCTCCCAGGGTCTGACAATGGCAGAAGCAATCTTAATTACTGAAGCCATCTCTGTTGAAGGGTCATCTGAACCTATTGAGCCAAGTGTAGAAGCTGGGAAGGAGCCAGATTCACTTGAAAAAGACATTGGTGAAAAAGTTAATGACCTCACATTAGATGGGGAGCCAGGTGTTTTGTTCAACTTCTATATAGGCTCAGTGAAATGTCTATCGTAGTTTAGCTGTTTTGGTTGCTACCCATAAGCTTTAACGTCTGCGAATAGTATTATTAGTCCATAACTGTTTATTTGAATTGATATGTGTCAGCGTCCTATTAAGTTCCAGTCGCACGTATATTGCTCACGTACATGCCAAGGTAAGTTTGAGGCTCTGTCTTAGGAGCTGTGATATCTGTTATTCACTGTTAGCTTTCATATAGATATTGATTAGTTATTAGTGAATAAATTTTTGGTCTTCAATTACCTCATTTCTTTTCGTGAGTTGGGTTATATGGATTCTGTCTTGCACTGCTATTATGTTACATCCTATGTTATTGAATTATATGCGATATCTTCTTGCCACCTCCACAATTCTTACCGTGCTCTCGATCCTATCTCTCTGATGACCTTAGTTTCTGACTATTCTGTTGATGCATGTGTTTTGTGTAATTAAATTTACAGAAGCTGCAAAGAAGAAGAAGAAGAAAAACAAAAGCAAGTGAGATTCTTTGCTTTCTACTTTGATTAATTACAGAACATGAATGTCTATGAGCGTTTATATCTGTGCATGAGAGAAAAGAGATTGTGTGTTTGCGTCATGTTGTCTCTCATTTTCATATCTTTATATTGCAGGAAGAAAAAAGAACCGCCCCAGCAAACGGACCCTCCTTCAATTCCTGTAGTTGAGCTTTTCCCTTCTGGGGAGTTCCCGGAGGGTGAAATTCAAGAATACAAAGATGAGTACGTACATCAATACCATGTCTCTAAGTCTCTGTATATGAAATCTTGATTAGATCGTGCCTGAAATCTCTCAATTACCCAGCAGATTGCTAGATGTGCAACACATTAAGAACTCTTTGGATTGCTTCAAGCTGTTTTGATTCAATTTGTATGAGTCTAGCATATGGCTTAGATTTTTGTGTTAAATGAAAAAAAGTAGGTTATTGTTTAATTAGTACAGGACTATGATCATGGATAATGAGTGAAGCACATTATAATCAAATAGGAAGGTTTATGTTGAGTGAAAACTTTATTTTGCACTAAACACCTTCATGGCACAACTTGAATTATTTGAAAAGTGCCTTAAGTTAGATATTTTGATCTTTTATGTTCTACTGCTACTCTACCTCACATGTGGGACAACTGTACCTAATCACCTTTTTTTTTTTTTTACATGAAAGATTTTATATCTAAAATGAAAACTTTAGTGTGTTGAATGGACCTTAGTTGAAGAGTGAACTCTTTTGTTTTTTATGTCAGGAGGCCTACATATCAGTCTTTTGTGGTTAAGTTTTGAGAATGCATTCTATTGGAATATGACATAACTCTGAGAAGCTCTCTTAACTTCAGTTCATTACCTTCTAATGAAATTACTGAGTCTATTCAAATCGACTTCTTGTTCTATTTGTCTGTTTAGATTTAACTATGTGTGCATTTTTTTTCATATTTAGTTTATTGTTAAGTGATTAATTATGTATGATGTGGTTCATTCAGTAACTTGTGGAGAACTACATCTGCGGAAAAAAAGGAGGTGGAGCGTTTAGACAAACCAATTTATAACTCCATTCGCCAAGCAGCAGAAGTCCATCGTCAGGTTGGTGTGTTAAAAGAAAAATGCAACACATGATAGATGACACTTGTGTATAGACAACAACCCCTCCATTGGGAAATTTTTTCTGTTGCTAAACTAAAATATATATCGACCTTGGGAACATTTCTCTGTTTGAAATAGGATAAAAAGCTTCATTATAAGTTTCACTCTTGGTCTTACGATTTTTCTTCATTGATTAGGTACGGAAATACATGAGGCAAATTTTGAAGCCTGGAATGTTGATGATTGATCTCTGTGAGACCTTAGAGAATACTGTGCGAAAATTGATATCAGAAAATGGTCTTCATGCTGGAATCGCGTTTCCTACAGGATGCTCACTGAATTGGTAAGCATCGATTGGAATTCTCAGTCAAAAGTTTATCTAGTTTCTTCTTTTTTTTATTATCTTTTTGCATGTTAAAGGTGTATCTATGGTGAATTTCTTGTGTGCATGCAGGGTTGCAGCCCACTGGACGCCTAATTCTGGGGATAAAACTGTGCTTCAGTATGACGATGTGATGAAACTGGATTTTGGAACTCATATAGATGGTAAAATTGCCTTAAATTTGATTAGTAGTAATCTAGAACAAGCGGCTCTTCTACTTTTGTGTATTTTGAAACTTATCTATGCACAACTTTGTAATGCAGGACACATAGTAGATTGCGCCTTCACTTTTGCATTCAATCCTATGTTTAATCCACTGCTTGAGGCTTCACGTGAAGCCACGAATACAGGAATCAAGGTGAAACTATTTATTTACATGGAATACTGATTTTTGGCGTTTTGCCATTCTTATAGAAACAAGTGAATGGATCCTCCCAAAATTATTAGTAATTCAAATTTTCGAATTGTAGTGACATTATGGATTTTTATATATAGGAAGCTGGAATCGATGTTCGTCTCTGTGATGTTGGTGCTGCAATCCAAGAAGTCATGGAATCATATGAGGTTGAAATCAACGGGAAGGTTTTCCAAGGTACAATAAGGCTTTCTTAGGACTCACGTTTAGATGGAATTATGATCCTCTTTATTGAGGCCCGTCGTGTAATGGTATCACAAAGTACAAAGTATGCTTACATTACGCAAAATGAGACTATTTTTTCCCACAGAGGTTCCAGCCGATGTACAAAGCACACAGTAAGCTTACTTTTGCACCGTACTTTGCCAAAGTATGCTATGTGTGATGTCAATGGACGAATCACAGTACGAGCCTCATAGTAAAACTTCTATCATTGCCTTGATATATTCATCCTTCTTTCTTTTTTTGTGATGTCAGTGAAGAGCATTCGTAATTTGAATGGGCACAGCATAGGAAATTATCAGATACATGCCGGGAAATCAGTTCCAATCGTGAAGGGGGTGAACAGACAAAAATGGAAGAGGGCGAATTTTATGCAATCGAAACTTTTGGATCTACAGGCAAGTTATTTGTCTTTTTCTTCATTTTATTTTGTATCCAACTTTTCTTGAATGAATGAATGCTAAAAAGCATTTGTATCAGTTCATTTTAACACATTCTGTATTTTACAGACGCAAACACCATTTTTCTCTATTCTACAGAATCTTTATTCATAGTGAAATACGCCAGTATCTCTATTGCAAGTGCTTTAATCGATGAACATCTTTCTTGTGTGCAGGAAAGGGATACGTGAGAGAAGATCTAGAGTGCAGCCATTACATGAAAAACTTTGAAGTTGGACACGTACCATTGAGATTACCACGAGCAAAACAACTGCTCGGTACAATTAACAAAAACTTCGGTACATTGGCCTTCTGCAGACGTTACTTAGATCGTTTAGGGGAGACTAAGTATTTAATGGCACTTAAGAATCTCTGTGATGCTGGAATTGTTCAGGTATTTATTACATACAAAAGCATTTATTTTTAGCGCTTGTTAATGACACCACAACGAATCTACTGTGGGATCACATTTCGGGCTAGGTTCGACTTTACAAAGGGTCGAAGATGGACATTCAACCTCTGCAAAGTGGAATGTTTGCTCATTCGACTTTCAAGAGGTCAAATGTCACTAGAAATAGGTTCGTTGTGGTGCCTTTAACAAATGCCTTTTGTTTACATTTTACTACAATCTGATGCTGATAAATATATATATATATATACATATCGTGTTACAGCCGTATCCCCCACTGTGTGACATAAAAGGCAGCTATGTATCTCAGTTTGAGCATACCATCTTACTGCGCCCTACGTGCAAAGAGGTGGTTTCGAGAGGCGATGACTATTGAGTATTGACCAAACTGCCCTTGTTCGTGATGCCGATGCTACCATGAGGATCTGCATTTGCATCGCCCAACCCAGCTTTTATTGTATAATTTTATGGGTATAAAATTCTGAATAAAAGGATTTATGAGTTTTATTTTGTTGTAGAATTGAAGTACTTGCACTTATATATACTACTATATGGGGAAGTTTTTTCTTTTCGTAACGCGTTTTCATGATTCATATAGCTCTTGTGCCCTTGTAGTGTGACAATCTAAGGGCTCGTCATATGGTTGAGAATCCAATATTTCATGAACATATTGTACTATATTGTCACTTTGTTCGTGAAAAGTTTCTAGCTAGACTTTTGCTTCCACTACCTATTTCGATGTATTTTCAACTTATGGATACGGTTACAAAAAGGCACGTATGTTTGCGGTAGATGATACAAGTAAAATAAAGGACAAGTTAAATGAAGTTGAGTCCAAAGAGGCGGGTTTAAGTTGGTGAAACGCATCACAATGATGACTAAATGTGACTTAAAAGTAAATTATTTTTAGCATTCGTAAGGTATATGAAAAGAATTCCTTTAAGGTACTCTTGGGCACCAAAGGTGGGGGATCTCTCCCAAAAAGATTTGTTGCATGTGATGTGATGAAATCGTGTAGAAAGTTTTGGCAAATGAGTTATACTTGCTCTTAGAAAACATTCACACCACACATACAAAGATTGTGTAGGAAGTTGAGACATCACACAAAACTTTGCTTTTACTATTAGTTGCTTACAGAAAACATACTTTTACTTTTAGTATTAGTTGTATATTTGCCCTGTACTTTTAGGGTCGTTAGAACAAGAGTTTGAAAAGAAAAGAAAAAAAGATTAGAATAAAAATTCAAAAAGCTATGTTTGATTATTTTATTCATCGGGTTTTTGTGTCAATTGACCATATACCATGACTAACAATATTCTGAGAATGCTTCCATTTTATAATTACTCAATTTGATTTTGTAAGTGTTGAGGGAGTCTAACATATCTTCTGGTCTTTGACTAGCATACCATAATTAAACATCATTCATCTTCAGGCATCGAGATGTTTAACCTCGCATGCAAGCACAAATTAAAATGATCCTGGTTGTTAATGAAACAAATTGAGCAAAACACGTGACTGATAATTTGTGTGTTATCAATATTTGGGGATCTCTTTAAATTGCTTCAACCTTTAATGGTTCAAATTTGGATGAGTATAGCTTTAACGGCTTAGATGGTGAGTGAAAAAACAGGTTGTTGTTTTATTAATCCAAGAATACGGGTTCTAGACGAAGTTGCCTGGTCCATCATCACAACATGTCCATGATCCATGAATAAGGAATGAAGTGGGAAGTTTGAAGATTATCTTGAGCGCAGGACTTTATTTTGCATTGAACACTTCCACGGTAGTTTGAATGGAGAACCTGTATTGTCTAGTCTTATAGATTTTCTATCTTACGTATCTAAGTAGAGATTCCGCTATAGATCCATTGCAGACGTTTAAATTGTTGAAAAAACCTACAAAGCACCCTTAAAAGAACATCAATAAAATGTCTTTGTCGTTGCAGTGTTGTTCTTATTCTTCTTAATCAGAATTTATTTTCTCTCTAATGGAAAGTATTTTTTTTTTTTTTTTTTTAGCCTGCAAATTGATCGCTGGAATTGCAGATGCTTCACTGTGCTAGTTGGAAAAAAAAAAAAGGGGAGCTATGATGAACTTGCAACATAAAATTACTGTTAAAAACTCGAGAAAATAAATAAATCACACATTAATTTAAAAAAATAAAATAAAAAGCATTATGCCTTTATTATTTGCAGCTGCCAAATCAATACACAGTTAAAAACAATAAATTAAAAGCCTTACTGAAGCATGCAGCCAGCCACGTAACAAAATTCTGGAACTCAAATATGAGTTATTTGTTACACAAAGGACTGAAATACAAACTACAACCTTACACAAACCAAGGAATACATGGCAACATATATAACTATTTGAAAAGTGACAGGTATACACCATTTGGTGTACATAAACGACACATAATTTTCAATGAAAAGGACAGTTCTTTTTGTTTTGTTGGGTTTTATTTTTTGTATTTGAAATGTGTGGTTTAAATCGTTTTATGTATCTTTTATGTGAACATAAATGGAGTAGACGAATCATAATCGTAAGTATACATGTAAACCTGTAACAATACTCCACAACGGGCAGCTGCGTGGCAATCCGTTGCTATATCATCATTCATATGTCCTTAAAAACCGCAAACAAATCACCATTGACATAATCATTATCAACCAAGCTGACCAAGAAGTGACTGCCTTGCACCTATAACAAAGAAAGACACAAGCAAATATTATCAGCTTTAAAGGAAGCCTATGATGCACGGATAGTTCAGTTTGGTAACGCGTCTCGTATTCTATTTGTATCCAACATGTGGATACGCATAGGATACTTAGGATACACGTATAGGGCTCATTTGTACTTTTTTGAAGTTAGATACAAGATCTGACTATGCATATTCATATATTGCATACATAAACACAAACACTGCTGAAAATTAAAGAAAGAAAAAGAGACTCAGATGGGCTATTTGCCATAATATAAGATAAATGCTTTTTATATACCACAATCTGAGAATGCAGTTTAGAAGATGCAATTAAAAATGCTAACCTCTTCAATCAATTTTCTGGATGGATCAGCTTCAGGATACAATTGCGCCCATGCTCGAGACCAAATTTCAAAGGCTTCATCTTTCCATACTAAAAAGCTAGCAGGATCCACAACAGTTGGTTGTATTATCTCTTTTGCAGGGAAGACTCCCCAAGTCACGGCGTTCACACCAGTTGGTTCGACGTTTGAGATTAAACTTCCTGCTTTATTCACGGCCATGTAGGTAAGTAATGGATAAGCTTTGCTTTTCTCAACAAGGGCATTTAGTTTTTCTTCAGAGCAGAAAAACTCTAAGTATGCCTTTTGGTAAACATATCCACCTGGGCCACCCCATCCTGCAAAATCATTGTAATTACATTAATCATTGATAAAATATGAAGATCCGAACGAAAAGCAGAAGTTGAGTCCTTGTTTTATGATACCTTCCCCGGTTTTCATCCCTAAAATAATACTACCTCCGTCCCAAAATAATACTGTACTCACCAACAGGTAGGGCATCAGACTTAGCTCCATTTACTGCTGGTTGGCTATTGATAGTGAGGTAACCTTTTGAATTAACATTCACCAACTGTTCATTGATGATCTTTGTCTCTGGTTGAAGTCCATCTAGTTCCGACCAAGGGAAAGTTTTCAATTTCCCGAGACAATACAATTGAAATTTCTGATATATGAAAATCCCAAGGGTTAGATATGATACTCATTTACTCAATTACTCATGAGTTCGTAACAATATTCATACAATAGTAAGGAGAAAAAAGCTAACCTCGTAAATGTCCTCGACACCTTTTAGAGGGACTGCCCATTCTTCATTAAGCTTCTTATCACGTGAACGAGGCTTCATGAACTGCATGGTTAAAGATATCAAACATAATAGGGACACATATCCAGATGTTCAATTACTGATGTGGGCTAGTCTTTGCCATGCATATATTGCATATTGATCCCAAAAATGCTTGATAGTAATGCTTATTGTATGGTTACAAGTAAAGTAACTTCCGATAAAGGCAGATACATTCAATGATATGTTCAATTATAGCAAGACGTTCTTTGTTAACATGATGTATGACTAATAAGGATAAAGAAGCCAAAAACTTCCGATTTTGCAATAGATGGGAGGGTACAGATGTCTCATTTTTCATATAAAAGGAAATCTAGTTGAAAATATGTGTGATGATAACTTAACCATACCTAATTAGTATTTCACTAGAAGAAAAGCCACGCAACAACTGGCTTGCGTATCGATCGTAAGTGTAAATAGCACAGATGCCCGGAAATTTTTCACAGAACTACTTTAGTATAAAAGGAAAAAGACTACACAAAACCAATGGAAATATTAGACTTACCTGATAATCAGAAAGGGTCCCATATGATGCAGCTCGAGAATCACCCCATCGGCCATGGGGATATTGCTCCCAACCGAAAGTCCTTGAGATGTAACTCTTTGGGCGATTGGCCCTACATTATAAATTCCCGACAAGTATCTGATTTTAGCAAACTTATCTGAAAGATAGAAACAACCAAATGAGAAGGAACTATATAATAAGACAAAAGGTAGCAGTGTAAGTGTCACCAGAATATAGGGCGAACATCCTCTTTAGTGCGATAAACATTGGTTGGACGCCTCCAGGGCAAAGGCCTTGCCACCTTAGACTCCTCTACTAACCCAAGGTTCTGCAGGTAAACATAACTAGTTAACATCCGAATTCGAAAATTAACAAAGGTAACACTATAGGATAAATAATATAATTATAATAAAATGTGAAACTGACCGTCAGAATAGCAAGTGCAGACTTCTCCATATTTAGTGTGTAAAGATGCACAGCCTTGATGCCATTAGCCAAAATTTTCTTGCACATTTCAGTTCCAAGGTAAACTCCATAGTTTCTAACAGCTTCTTCATTGTCCTTGATAGGCTCCAAGGCAGTCATAATCTCATCTGGTACCTACAACAGTTTCATCGAAGTAAGCGGAATTGTTATTCAGCAGCATAGGAAAACGAACATGTGCTAAGCCATTTACTTCAAGAAACAACGTGACTCTTAAATAGGCCATCTAACCCTGACACTACGAGGTACAGTATTATAGACTACATTGACCATAAACTCAATGTTGTGGCTGCTTGGGCAAGAACACCACAAAAAATACAACTTCGTAACAGTTGTTTCATTTGTTGCAAGGCACAGTGAAATCCTTTTTCAACGAAAGATTTCCAAACTTCATTAGTTACTGGCAAAACTATGTCTATACAGCAAAAGAGGATCTACATGCTGCTTTTCACAGATTAAACGTGCTATCATATAAGTATTCAAACCGAACAAACGGTGCGAATCATGAATTCAGAAAAACCAACTTCGAGTTCCCTATCATTTACCTTAGTTTTGCAGAAACCAGTCATGCGCAAGAATCCCTTATAATTATTAATGGGCATGATCCCAGGAACAATTGGACATGTAATTCCTATTTGCCGACAATCATTCACAAATTTGAGGAATATGTCAGTATCATAGAAAAGCTGAGTAATAATAAGATCAGCTCCAGCATCAACCTGTTGAAAAGCAAACCCCGACAATCAGATCTGAAACAAAACCCAAACAACCACATTCAAATGTTACCAGCAAAAGCAAAACCAACAAACGAAGAGGGCATTGAAAGTAGTTGCTACCTTCTTCTTAAGATAAGCCAAATCACTTTGGTAAGCCTCTTCTGTAGCTAAACCGTTTGCTGGTATAACATCAGGATGCGCCTCTGCCATTTGGAAAAATTCACAACCAAAACAACAATTAAGCTACTCTTCAAGCTAGATAACACTAATAATGCTTAATTACTTTGCCTCTGCATTTGTGAAAATTCAAAACCAAAACAACAATTAAGCTACTCTTCAAGCTATCCTACACTAATAATAATGCTTAAATACTTAAACATGTAAAAGCACCTGGATATCCAGCAACAGTGATCCCAAAGTAATCACCATACTTAGATCTCATATGCTTCACCTAATTTCAAAATGCGCCAAAAACATCATAATCAGTTCATACAGATCAGATCTACAAGACATTTTTGAACCAAATAAATTTCAGAAACACTCACGAGATCGAGCGCACAAGAGAAACCGCCTTCCACTTGAACAAACTTATCCTGGCCATGAGGAGGATCACCGCGGAGAGCAAGAACATTCTGTAAACCTTTAGATTTGATAGTGTCGAGAGCATGATCTATCTTTTCAACAGGCATATTCGTACAGGTAAGATGCATCATAGTCTCAACGCACACCATGTTCTGCATCCGATTCGCGATCTCAAGCGTCAGATCCGCTGTAGATCCACCAGCTCCCCAGGTAATGTCACAGAAGAAAGGGTTATGAGCCACCATTCTGTCCATTCTCTCGAACAAGTTGTCAACGCCATCTTCGGTCTTTGGTGGGAAGAATTCGAAGGAAAACACCACTTTGCCATTGGAAATGCCTTCGTTGAGCTTCTCAATCACCTTCATTGTTGCACAAAAATGGCGGAAGAGATTCAGGAAATCGATTTGCTAGTGCGGATTATGGTGACGAGCTGTGGCTATGCCTATGCGTACAACAACCACAAGGTTGATAGTGGGAAGCAGGAATTAAACGTTGGAATTGAGATAGTTATATAGTCTCTTTTTATTTCTTTTTCTTCTTTATTAGTTCACCAACCAAAGGAAAATGTTGTTGGTTAAATACTAGGTTAATGATATAGACACAACGGGTTGTTAACGATTGCGCTGTTATGTTATTTTAAGGTATTCAATCTCTTTATCACTCGGTCATGTTCAGGACTTGTTGGTTAAATATTTACATCATTAATCAGGAGAAAAGTTACGGTACAATAGTGATTAATTAGGAGTACCAAGCGGGGAGACTTAATACATCCAAATCACCCTACACACTAGTATTTTGTATGTGTGAGTGTATAAGAATTCATCACAACCCTTCATTTGATACACATCATTAATCATCGTTGTATCATAATTTTTCTTCATTAATCATTATCTAACACCGTTGATTGAAAATGAGTATTGCTATTGATATCATCATTCAAAAAATAACGATTGCTACGACATATTTTTATATCATTGATTTTGTTCGTCTTTATCATAATAAATGGTTTAAAAGAGTAATGTTATACCTACAACATAAGACACAACACATGTTATATTATTATTGATTATGATGTAAGACTTAATTATATATTAGAGACTCGTCATAATCAATGATGTGAGATGTGTTGTGTCTATTTTGTTGTGAACATGTCAATTTGTCATCTAAGAACATTTTTATCAGTTGTTATATCTGAATAATTATGACAGTGGCATTACTTATTGAAATTAAATTCATAATTACCAAATATGTAAAAGTGTATTACGGTAATCATTGTAGCACAATCATTATGATATGTTGCAGAGCTCTTACGATGCCTTTCGCGCCATACGGATGTGAAGCCATGCAATGGCTCTATGCGACGTCTTGTGATGCTGACACAATGCTTTACGATGGTATTATTGTTCTTTTGTAATTCTATGTGATACTACGAGTTTATGAATCAACGTCTTGTGATGTCAACACCAGTGGCGGAGCTGGGAATTTCTTACTACGCCATGCTTGGCTATTTTGGAGTGGTGCTTTTGCGGTTTCGTGCTTTATTTTTATTATCTACTACACATATATTCTCACTAGCTTTTTTTTTTTTTTTTGGGTGGACTTGAGACCACCCAACAACCACATAGTTCCGCCCCTGGTCAACACGTCAAACAAAGCTATATCGTTTTAATTTATACAAAGAGATTAATCGTATTTGAAAAGAATTTAACCAATGGCGTCATCTTTATGTGTTGGTGGTTGGTTTAACCATGGTGCTTAATGTCTATGCGGTATGACCAATAACAAGCAATTTCTACATATATTTATCCACAGTCAATGGTCTTAGATGATGATTTATTTTCGTAAAAAAAGATAAAAGAAGATGATGATTATAAAAAAATTTGTTTGTGAAGACTTGTTCTCTTTGTCATAACTTAAAGTAGCAATTAAAATAAAAAGAGATAGATTAATGAAATTTGGATAATGGTTATAAAGGATAAAAGTAGAATAGAAATTGTCAAAAATGATAAGTGGATTAAAAAATTGTAAAAAATGATAAATAAAAAAACATTTGAAAGGACGAAATTACCATTGTCACATTTAACGTCTTCAATTCCATTATTTAACAAATCCATTAAAAATAATCCACTAAAACTTTTTAATATCAAACATATCCACTACGAAACAAATTCACTAAAACAAAATTAAAATAAAAAAAATGTAATAATGATATAATCGTCCAATAGAATGATAATTTATTCTTTTTACCATTATATTCAATCCAGTTGACTAAATGTCAATTAATATATAAATTTTGTCGTTTTTAACATTTATTTAATGAAAGGTGATTTTGTAATTGCATTTATTTTTTTCCGGAAGCGAAAGACGCACACCCATTTTTTAAACTACGCCCTGTAATTGCATTTATTGACTTATTATCATAAAATTCTGTGATAATAATGGGTTGAATGGTTGAATGTTGAACTCTTTGAACATGTCTCCTAAATATCGTTTTATTTTTTTTAAACATATTCTAACACAAATTGACTTGTCGGCCCATTAATTTAGAAATTAAATTGTTCACATACTACCTCCGTTTTAAAATATAAGTCATAATATAATTTTAAAACTGTCACATAATATAAATCATTATACATTACCAATGCAACATTTTTATTCTTTTATCTATCCTAATTTTAATTTATCAATCTAATCAATTTTCATTACTTAACAACTATTGTATTAATGATAGTCAATGGACATTTTAGACAATAATCTTAAAATTTATGATATTCAATGACCATCTTAATTTATGTGAAAACCTTTATGATGATTTATATTTTAGAACGGAGGTAGTATTAAGTAATTTCACAATTGACATGTTATATAATATAGTGGTGTCCTTCCAACCCCAATAACGACATTTATTAGGTAAAACGTAAAAGTCTTTTTCATTTTTATTTTTATTTTATTTTGTGTTTTGTAGTTGGTGGCGGGCGTTGTGCATCATCTTTATTTATATTTATAAGAAAGACTTATTGAAAATGACAAAAACATTTACAAAATTAATAAAAAGAACAGTATCATATTCATTTTAGAAAAAAGAACATTTTATGTTGCTCGAATACAATAATATTTATTTTAATTTTTTTTTCTTCCTAAAAATCAGTTTTTTTTTTTTTCATTTCCTATAAATCCTTGGTTGTTTTTCCTGTTGATAAACTACACGGAACTACTAACCACCACCACCACCACGTTTCAGGGCACTAAACTATATATATATATGTATACACACACACACTGGCCGGTAATACTAACATTGCTTAACCAAAAATGAAAGTACACTAATATTTTTTCTATTAAGGGAAAAAATGTTTTGATGAATCTCCATGTTCATTCCATTCTACGATGAGCGTGTTGAGAATATTCAAAGATCTTTTCGTAATCTTTGTAATGATCCGATTTATTGTATGTTTTAACCATTGTAATTGCTAAACATCAATGTTACCTACAACTCTTTTGGCATATTTTGGGTAGTTTTAGACCTATTATATGGCAAAATCACATTGAGCACTCACGTTGAGATAAACCGTCAAATAGATGAAAATTCTCACAATTTTACCGTATTTTGACCCTTTTCGAGGACTATCTTTCTTTTGGAATTACGCCCGGTATGTTGTTGTCATGTGAGGTGCAGAAAATAGGTGACTCGTGAACCCGAAAGACAAGGCATGAGACTTAGAGAGGCATAACCACAGCCCGGGAATGGAAACGGATCAAATATAGTTGGTGTTTTCACGTTACATTCACTTTATATGCACATATATCCTTGTTGGATGCATTTTCTGGACTTGTGGTCTTCATGAAAGTTGTAGATAATTGAATGAGCTTTCCAAAGCAACTTGAATCACTCAAATCGTTGCTCTACACTCAAAGATATTGCTAGATTACTGAAGATATATCAGTGTTGAAAGTACAGCTAGCAATGTGTACGCATTGATGGCATTGTGTGCGCATTGCTGGAACATGATGTCGAATTTTGAAGAATTTAGGCCAATGTGTGCGCATTGTGGGCAATGCGTACGCATTCGAGCAGCAGAATCTCAAAAAAACAGTAATGTGTGCGCATTGTGAGAGAATGTGCACACATTCAGCCATTTTTCTGCACTTTTTTGGGCACTTATAAAGTGATTTTTCACCCCTATTTTCATATCTACTCATGTTGGACTTATTTCTTAGTTTTGATGATGAGTGCCATACTAGCTGTTATAGTGCAAAGGCAAAAAGATGTCTAGATCAAATGTATAGGTTTATTAGAGTTTGATTCATAAATAGGTTTGATCAAACAAGCATCAGAAATGGTCACGATTGATATCGCAGATGGTCTCAGTCATGAGGGTAGATAGGTCAAGAGACTAGTCTTGAACTCTTGAAGACCAAGACCAAGGCCGAGGTTCAAACTCGCGCATTCTATAGGCTAATGGATCAAACTTAGTAATTTAAGTCAAGGATATGGAATCAGAATTTAGGCAAGTCTGTGATGACCTAAACTGATTACATATACCTTGTGTAGAAGGTCTAGGTTCCATAAGTTGGATGATGTTTGGAACTTAGTTATTATTAAAATTGTGTAATCTAAATTCACAATTAAAAGTTAGATAAAAGGAATCAGCTGCGTTGTACTTTATACACAGAAATGTCATGATCAGCAGACTGATTGAAACTTCAGCAGACTGATGAACCTGCTGATATATACCTCGATTAATTCAAGATTATTTTTGGAAGATTACATGGATAAGGACAGCCAACTACCTCTGATTTGATCAAACAAATCGGTGGTTAGATTAAAAAACGTTGGATGATTCAGACTTTATCCAATGGACACAAGTCAAAGGGTGGGACAGATCGCATCACAAAAGGAATTTCGGCGATGAGGTCGGGCCTATGAATAGTGACAGAATGCAAATCAGATGGGACAAAAACAAGGAACGGTTACATTTGAAATTCAAATACAAGTCACATGCGTTCCTGCCTATAAATAGAAGACTTTCAACTCGGAAAAAGATGATGAATTTTGGATAAACTTTAAGTGATAATACCGAGGTGAAAAACACCTCTCTTGAACTTGCCTTGAGCATAAGGTTGCCGATCTAGTAAATTTCTTCAAGTGTATTCTCAGATTCAAGCTACATCAAGATTACACACTTGAGATCGCAAGTGCGATTACATCATCCTAATCAAGCCGCTTTGCAAATCGAATCATTTATTTGATTCAATCTTTATTTTATAAAGAACTCGCCAAGACAAGTGAAGCATCTGTTGGGTGTGAAAGACTCATTGTTTGTGGTGGAGCCGTGAAGAGGCAATCCTACCCTTCAAGGACCAAAGGAAGACTCAGGAGCAAAGAATCCTACTGATGTGATTCCCAAGAAGAAGACACGTATTAAATTTATTTGGAGTCTTTTATTTATTTTAGTTATATTTTATTATCCCACATTGGTTAGACAATCTTTTATTTTTGTTATTATTTTTATTTGTAGTTAATTTGTCCCACATTGCTAAATTAGCAATTAGTCTTGGAGAGTGTAGCCTATATAAAGGCATTAAGAGTCATTGTAATCATGAGACAAATTTTGATATATTATATTTGAAACTTTTAAGCTTTGGTGAGTTTTCTCACGTTGGTTTTGGTGGATTCCAAACCGTTGTTTGGTGGATTCCAAACGGGACTTATCGAGGTTGTGAGCGAACCTTGTGGGTGTCCATTATACCAAGGTTTTTGGCTACGGGTTAGTCAAGGGTCGCGGTGCTCATCTTATTGGTGCCTTCAGTCAAGTCCTCGGGCATTTTCGGATCTGATTCGCTACGGATCACATCACCTACCTGTTCCCAGTTTTCAGTTTGTGAAGCCATAGTTATTGGTGAAGGACAAACAACTTAGGAATCTTTGTAACAGCTATATCAAAGATCTCTAGTGAATTTCCTCCAACATCACAGGAGAAGAGTGGACTGACAGGATTACATCACCTGGAACCACTATAAAATCTGGCCATTTACTTTCTGCACTTAGTTTATCTTATACATCGCCTCATCGAATCTAGCAAATCAAATCACACACTTGCACTCATCGAGTATCTAATACTTAGTATCACTTTTAACAACAAGTATTAATTAATTTTGATATAATTCCATTGCACAAATTCAAAGAAACTAAACTCACAAGAGACTCTCGCTTATCGCCAGAGCTATCGTGGTCTCAAAGCAGACTCTGAAAGATCGCCAGTCATTGAAGTTGCGTAATTTGTTAACTCCAAAGTTTTAAGTGTTAAGTTTATTCACCCCTCTAAACTTAACCAAAGCCTTTTCAAGGGACCAACAATTGGTATCGGAGCAAAGGCTTTGCTCAAGTAATCCTACTTGTTGTGCTTGTGAAAATTCTTTAAAACTTTCTTTCAAGTTACTGATTTTCAAAGACTTGCATCATGGACAACACTCAGTATGCTAGAACAATGCTGATGTGTTCTCTTGATAGATTTGATGAGTATAAACGTCGAATGCAGCATACCTTGTCGCTACTCATGATGAGATGATGGATGTACTAACTGATGGACCACTGGAGATTACTAAGGCAGTAACAGTGGGTGATACAACTGAGTACATTCCTAAACCAAAAAGAGAATGGAATGCAGAAGATAGAAAAAGAGCAAACCTCAACAACATTGCTATAGACATCATTTACGTAACCTTGGATAGCAATATGTACATGAAGGTTAAAGATTGCAAGGATCGCAAAGGAACTTTGGGACAAGATTCACTTGATCTGTGTGAAGGCACCGATGCAATAAAGAAGAACAAAATCGATTGTGGCGGAAAGAGGTTCCAAAATTCAAAATGTCGCCAAATGAAACCATTAAGCAAATGGAGTCTAGATTCAATGCAATCTTGGATGAACTTACCCTGCTGAATGTAAGTTATTCAAAAGAGGAAATAAACACAAAAATCTTGGAAGCTCTACCTGCAAAGGATGTTTGGAAAATGAAGGTGACTGCAATTGAAGAAATGAGGAAGTTGCATGAAGAAGACACCTTCAAATTGTTTTCGAATCTAAAGGCTTATGAATTTAGTAAAAGCTTGTGCCTGATCATCGAAAAGGAAGAGCCAAAGACCATCAGATTGGTGCTTCACATCATGAAGAAACATCGGGAGGACAAGATGATATCTTTGGATGAGATGCAAGAGCAGTTGCCCTACTTGAGCAAGAAAATCGAGGATGATGAAGACCGGAAAGGCCACTTCAAGAAATTTTACAAAGAGGCTCATGAAAGAAGGAAAGAAGAACCAAAGAAAGACAATGACTATCTGTGCTTTCATTGCAAGAAACCAGGGCACTTCAAACCTGACTGTCCTGAGTTAAAACAAGGCAATGAACCTGATTATCTTTGTTTCAACTGCAAGAAGCCTGGACATTTTAGACCTGATTGTCCAGACTTACTGAAGACCAAGAGTCAACAAAGAAGATATGGCAAGAAGGCTATGGTTGCTGAAGATGAATCAGGGTATGAAGTGGAATCTGAAAAGGGAAATGAATCAGATGACACTGCACTAGTTGTTGATATGGAGGATTATGCTTTGATGGCCAATATGGATGAAACTGAGGAGGTATACAACACTGTATCTATCAACACTCCTGTTGGAAGTGATTGTGAATCAACATGTGGTTCAAATCCTAGAAATTCTGACAACAATGAGACTTTGGATGCCATCCTTAATCAACTGAGGATAATACAATCTGCTTATGAGGTTGTGAAGGCCAAAAAAGAAGCTCTTGAATTGGAAGTTGGGAGATTGAAAGTCGAATTAAGGGTTCTCAAGGTAAGGAAAAGATGTTGGACGTAATCGAATAAGTCTGCACGAACATCCAGCAGACTCTCTGAATCTATTTGAACCATCTTGTTCCACTACTGCATACAAATCAGAAAGCCTTATGGTGATAGAACAGGGGCTTGGATTTGGAACTCAAAGAATCTAACAAGAGTGGATCCAGTGAAGGTTCTTGAACCTAGTTCCGAATTGGTCCTAAGTTTGTACTGCACTAGATCCAACTCCCAGATAAGGTTCTTTGAGGCAAATAAACCCAATGAGAATGCTTCAAAGCAAGCAAAATCGTGAGTCAAGAAGTCAACAGCTCTAATAAAAAGAGTAAATCTAAAAATAGGATCATTGTGCCTTCTAAGCTCGCTGATAGCGGACTGCTACCAAGTCTGTGGACCACGTAAGGGTAAGAGATGAGAATATTCCAAGGATAAGAATCCTAAACCCAAAAATGTTAATCATTCAAGGGATACTTATCTCGTGGGGAAAGGTAGATTGTTCCCTACCGATGATGATTGGAATATTCTCAAGATCTAATGCTAGAAACAATAAGTATAACCATACTGCTAGTGGTAAAACCTAGACAATGGGATCACAGAGGACTTACACAAGACCTCAAAGAGACTCCATATTCTTTCAACATTCTCCTAACAGACAAAGAAACAAATGGTTATACTAATGCTTCTAACATCAAGAATCACTTCAAACAAAGATTACAAACCAAAGGCCGGAAAAAATATATGATTCATACACAACCTACTGTTAGAACTTATAGATGTGTGGAATACATGTATGAACCAAAGTATGAACCAAAGTATGACACATTCAGGAGAAGACCTTATGGAGACATGCCAAGGGTCATGCTTACCACTGACCTTTTGTTGGGGAGATTTTGCATCATTAAAACAAAAGACAATTTATAAAACCTATACTACCATGCAAAACTACCTCCTAACCGGCCGAATACCGGGTAGTTGCTAGTAAAGTTGGATAAGTACGGGTATCGATCCTCGTGGAATTGGGTCATTGAATCTAACTTCATTAATTCCTCTTTATTAACTAAACCTAAACCTAAACTAGAACGGAAAAATAATCTGACGGAGGATTGTTAATCCAAAGCCGTGAAATATAGTTATGGACAAAAAAATAAATAAAACTACATCTACGAAAAACAGAAACTAACTATCAACCGACCAACCATAAACAAACCATGATCAACCTATTTCCAACAACCATCACCCCACCGAAGGAAATAAAATAGACAAATATTTATTCATTAGTTATCTTGGATGGTTATCTTATCTAAAGAAGCGTTTCCTCTTCCGATTTATCACGCCATTAATTAGTTTACCTTCCGGTCTTAACTAATATCGATACAAATCAAAGATATGGATGAAATCATAATCTAACAACATTATCCCTCAACTTCCGTTTGTTGGAATAATAATTGTCAATCTCCCTCACGATAATCTAATGAATCTATTAACTTTCGTTATCTAAATTCGATTAACATATAACCATATAAATCATGATGGTAAACAAGAACAACTTAATGAAATAAACACGTGAAAAATCATATCTTTCCGGTAACGGTGATATCCCTCAATTCAATTCTAAGAAAATATTGCATCGAATTAATCAAATTGTGGTCCTCTCGTAAACCTAGATATTTAACCTACGAACTTCCGTTATGTATAGATTAAAAATCTAATCTTTCCTACGGTGATCTAAACTACACCGACTTCCGTCATACGGTAGCATCAAATCACACAATCATCTTCCGATATATAATTGCACGATACAATTAAACATAGGAAAGGAACAATTTAAATAAAAACTTACAAAACATCCATCGAAAGAGAATTAAAGTTGCACCGGAAAGTGGAGCTTGAAGGCTCATCCATGGTCGTCTCATGGCGGCAACAAGAAGATAAAAGAAGAAAACGAAAAGAAACGAACACCTAATCTAACCACCGGCCGACCTAGCCAGGAGCTTGGCCGGCCGGGCTGCTCTCATGCTCTCTCGTAGAAGTTCAGAAAAGCTGCTGTGTGTGTAATGATCTTAGGGTTCAACAATGTGGCTGCTTAAATAGAAATTTGAGGCGGCTGTCTCAATGGCGGTGGCGGACGGACGTCCTGAATCATGGACGCACGTTCAACTGGAGTGGACGGAGGGTGAACGCTGGTTCACTTGGAGTCTGCCAATCCTGTACATGATTTTCATGGCTGGACGCTCGTTTGAGAATGATGCATGGCAAACGCCGTTCATTGATTACGACTCAAACTTAAAAATTCATATCTTGAGTTGTAGACCTCCAAAAATTATGATCCGAATGTCATAATTAAGCTCTCGGAAAACTCTACAACTTTCATTAAGGACTCTTCTTCAGAAAATGCCTTTTTGACTAGCCCGTCGTATTACGAGTCGTTTTCGGGATTTTCCACTAGTTTCAGCAACAGCATCCAAACTTGTAACGCTCATATCTCGGGACTCATAAGTCGGAATGAAGTGATTCAAAATCCTGTAGAATCCTCTCTTCAAGCCCTACAAATATTCTCTTGAGGTCGAGAGTCAAATCAGTGTATAGCATATCAAGAACTGCATCGGAAGTTCGGCTGCTTGAAAGCTTCATTCCAAGCTTTATCTCCATCTTCCTTCCATTTCACTTCTCTTCCATGCAAAACCTCATCATTTAATCCTCTTGCATGCCAAAATATGTATCTATAACATAGGAAAATATACCAAAGCGTAACACAATCCCAAAATAACATAAAATCATAATTTAAGCACATAAATCGTTACATTTTGCAATTAACCTATTAAAAACACTATTTACTCAATTAATCGATTATAAGCTCGATTTCTATGAAAAACATCCATATACGGGGGAAATTGATGTAAAATATATCATTAAAAACACTACAAATTGACCCTGAACAACACCCCAACACTTAAACTTTTGCTCGTCCTCGAGTAAAACAAAACAAGAACATACCATAAAGAATCCACATAACCTGACACGAGATATAGTCAAAATCATGACAAGCTAGTAGTCAGCAAATCGACCTCACTCGGTGATGTGTGTGCAGAACCTACTAAACTTCCACCGATCCTCTCTTGATATAATACATCAAGCACTAACTGTAATATCCCGAATTTTTCGACTTCTTAATGATGATTTTATAATAAGAAGGGATTTTATAATTCGATTTTATAATTCCTTAGAAAAGAAAAGAATAGAATTATAAAACCCCTACCTTGGCAAATAAAAAAATAAAAGAGGATTTTACTTCCTTTTCCTTTTTCCCCAAAAACACGTGAAACTCCCTCCTCCCCTAGCCGGGTCGCCTCTTGTGAAGAGAAGGAGAGAAATCTCTCCTTCGTGTTAAGGATTGTTGCTCTGCCGTCGTCGTTGTCGTCGGTAAGGGTTGTCGTCCTTTTCTTTTCCTACAATTGAGATGACGATCGGCCGGCCAAAGGCCATGGCCGATCCACACATGCGTGTGAGGGAGGGAGGATGTCGTTTTGGGTTGTTTTGTTTATTCATTGGAATTGTGTGGTAATTTTAGTGCCTTTTCTTCTACCAATAGATATAGATTCGAGCTTCGTTGAGGAACGGTTCTAACTTGTAAGGGCTGTCAGAAACGCAGCAATTCCGGTAAGAATATTTCTACGTTTTGCTGTCAAGTTTATTCAAGGGTGTCTATCTTGGTTGTCCTGTTTCGGGGATGTTATACGTTCATAATAGTGTGTTGTTGCGTTGGTTAAAATCTATAGTTGGTAAGATACTGTTGTATGGAGATTTCTGGGCTTAAAATGTTGTATTTGCTGCTGTTTTGTTGTGAAACGGCTCAGAAATCGCGTGTATAATTGTTAGGGTTCGAGAGGAAACCCAGGTGGACGGGCGTCCAGGCCTTCTGGACGGGCGTCTGCCTTGATTTCAGTTCAGACGAGCGTCTGGGTTACCTGGACGGACGTCGGAGGGGTTATTTTACATTCAGGATCTAACTCCGTTAGAGTGGACGGGCGTCCGGGTTTTCTGGACGGGCGTCTGCCCTGGGTAATTTTTCCTTGGACGAGCGTTTGGGTTACCTGGACGGACGTCTGAGGGGTTATTTTACATTCAGGATCTAATTCTGTTAAAGTGGACGGGCGTCCGATATTTTGGACGGGCGTCCAACAGAGTACTGGGACGGGCGTCCGGTCTTCCAAACGGGCGTCTGGTCTACGTTGTGTTCCTTCTTTGGTAACTGTGGTTCAATCTTATGAATTTATTTTGGGAGTCATGTCTTGATGGGTCAGGGGTATTTACATCACTGTGGGGATTTGGATTTTAGGCATTGAGGTTTGTAGACCCATAGTGGTCGGGCCGGATAGGGTAGCACCCAAAGCCGGGAACCCGGGAAGGTTTCCTTACGACTTCAATGACCTTAGCGTATTTGGGGAGTTGCAGACATTGGTATGGTCGGACCGGATAGGGTAGCACCCGAAGCCGGGAACCCGGGAAGGTTTCCTTGCACCCCAGTATGCGATGGTCCATTTAATTAATGGTACCATTGGATGACCTTTAGGATCCTCCTCTATAGGGTTTACCTTTTGAGGGATGTGCACATTCGGACCCTTTAGGTGGATAGTTGTGATGTATGGTATCCGTTATGGGTTGGTCGTAACTTTTATAGATTGGTTGAGTCCTTCATAAGTTTGTGGTACTTTTCGTGGGATGGCTTTACCTTATGTATACTAGCTTTATTCTTACTCAACTTTATAGTTGACGGTTTTGCTTTTGCTTGACCTGCTATGATCCATCTTTGGGGAGCGATTCTTAGTGTGTACTTCTATGGATATCCGCATTTGTTGCTTGGGATGTCGCGGGGTTTGAGAGCCACGTAGTCACAAATCCACACGCTGCATTTTATTTGGATTTCTTTCTTTTAAAAACCTTGAAATTTTGGATTATTCGCACGATTTCATATTTCTTTTGAAGATCAGAATTACTTTAAACCTTTTAATAATGAATGGTGAATGTTTATTTTATGCATTCATTGTGGAATGTTGCATGTTACCGCCACGATCGGTGTGTCGTGATGAGTGGCACCACAAGAACCAATACCGGCAAATGACGGGATTGGAAACCGGGTGTTACACTAACATCCGGTCAACTAAACGAAAACTTCATTCTATCTACAAAGACTTACCTAACAAAACTAATTACCAAGAACATAGTAACTAACTCACAACTAAATTCCTTTACTTAGTACCAAGAAAATACCTTTCGGTCTCTACTGGTTTAGATCAACTTGACTTAGAATTCCAAAAACGCATTATATTTTATATTTCCTATCGCCGCGCGTCTCAAAAGTATAACACACTCCCTACATTGTGAGGCAATCATCCCGAGATCACTCAATCCTTTACTTGTCCAAGGTAAACCACACTCCCCAATTGGGGCGTGATCCAAATGGACTCGAGGTGATAGTTACAAACAAAATTCCCATAAAGAAATTCTATTCATTTATTATTTATAGATATATATATTTTATATTTTTCAAACTCTTTGGAAACTCTCGGTCAAATATATTTCTAACACATTCAAGACTCTCAAAGTTCTCAAGAACACTAAGGTACTCGAGATTCTAACTGTGAGTATAGCACAAGTTCTTAACTTTCATTAATGCTAAATAAGTGTTATCTCAGATCAAGAATTAACTTTCCTTTAACTAACCGAAACTATTCTATATTTGGCTCTTCATCTAATAGGTTCGTGAAATGAAGTTCAAGTGAGTATCGACTTCATCGAACCTATTCTCGTAACATGATATGACTAATGATAACAACTAAAGGTGCCAGATTATAAAACTAGCATGCCAAAGTGAAATGTTACTCAGACTAAACAAAAATTTTCAAAATTTAGCACTTTTTTATAGAAGTATAACAGAAATTGAGCAAACGACTCATAGATACATATAAACCATCCTCTCCCCCACACTTAGATTGCAACTTGTCCTCAAGTTGTGCAGAATAAAAGAAAAAATAAGGAACTTAGCTGATTGGATGCTGGCAATTCCGGAAAAATCGGTAAAATCCAAAATTGCTGCATAGCTTAGTAGACTGTGGAGCATCACAGGTAAACTGAATACATCGTGAAAGTGCACAATAGCTATAAAAAATATCCTGCAGACTTGAAAAACAACACAAAACGTACCTCGGGGATAGGGGCACAAAAGATTATAGACGAGGCAATATCATAAAACAAAGCATAAGCAGTGCAAGAACTGATAAAAACCAAACCTATGTGAAATGTAGTGCACAGATATAATGTCGGCAGGAGGAAGGTCATATGGATTTTTCAAATTCACTCATGCAAGTTACTCCGATCACAAAACCGACACCAAAACCCACGACGACACAAGACAAAACAAAACAACCCTAATACAACGAAACGAAAACTATCTAATGCAACGAAAGAGAACTATCTTCCGTATTTATTCGAAAAACAAAAACAATAAAAAAAAAAATAATAATAATAATAATAGCAAAAACTTTTCTTAATATTGGGTTGCCTCCCAACAAGCGCCTTTCTTTAGTGTCTTTGGCTGTACACACTTGAAACTCACCTGGATCAAAGCACTTAACCTTTCTTCCACCCACTACATCATGTAAGCTCCGATCGATGGTGTGGTCACAGAAAACAAGATCTCACACATGGGGTCAAATCTTTGATAGCTTTCAAAGCACGCTTAATTTTCCCCATTGTGGACTTCTTCTTCTTCGCCTTCTCTTTAACCTTCGCTCCCTTGCAAACTCTTCCATATCCCAACTACCACCTAGAACTTCCTCTCTCGACCGCCCCGTCACCCTCGTAAAACAAATCGGGCGAAAACTCGTCAAACCGTTGACTTCAGGTACCACACCCGAGGATGTCGAGGAAATGAACAATCAAAGGTTTCTCTTTGGGTTGACCAATATAATGCTTGCACCTTTGACCATTCACTCGAACGGCCGGTCACCATGACCTCTTAACTCTAAAACGCCTCAGGAATAATTTGTAGAATCTCAAAGGGGCCGGACCAACGTGTCCTTAACTTTCCAGAACAGATGCATGCAACCTGGAATTATACAATAAAACTTGCTCCCGACTTGAAATTCTAGCCGCTTGATCTTTTCATCATGAAGGAGTTTCATTCATCGCCCATCGATCCTGGCACTCTCGTAGGCTTGGAGTCTAAACTCATCTAACTCATGCAATCAAGCTGCAATCGATGTTTTCCACAAGATTGGGTATCGAAGTTTAAGAATTTAATGGCCCAATACGCTCTATGCTCTAATTCGATTGGCAAGTGGCATGATTTTCCATAAACCATCTGATAGGGTGATGTACCCATGGGGGTCTTATAGGCAGTTCTGTATGCCCATAGTACATCATCCAACTTTAGACTCCAGTCCTTTCTATGACTGTTCACTGTTTTCTCCAGGAGTCTTGGAAAAAGCATATGTATATCTGGATAACCAATAAATGTGTTGACCATCGTGGAACCTTAGTTTAGTTGTGGAGTTAAGAAATTTCGAGGACGAAATTTGTTTTAGAGGGTTAGATTGTGAAACCCCGATACTTTTTTATTATTTAGTTATTTCCAAAGAATGTTGTTAAGATATATATATATACATAAAAATACATAAATTGAAAGTAATAATTGCATAGGATAAAGCAACGGGGGTTGAGAGTTGTAAGGAATTAGGAGTCAAGTAACAATCTGATAAACAGATACACCCGTTTTCTGTTGTGACTCTATCATCATATGATACCATCGACAATTCACAATCACTTGTGCATCCTTTACACACCCAATCTTTTTCTTATTTCAACCCAAGTTCCATGCTCTTCATCTACGGCTATTGCCGGAAGTCGATCTTTTCATAGTCACGCACTTTGTGGTTTCTCTTCTTCCTGCAAATCTTCAAGAATATAAGGTAGAAATTTTGATTGCTGTTCTGATTCATCATGTATCAGTATTCCTTTGTTACTGCTTAGCAATCGGGGAAAAGAAATGATACCCTACACCATTTTTGTTTCTTAAGGCTCACCATTATTAGGAAGAAGAAGAAAGAAAAAAAAGGGGAATAGGAGAAGGGATAGAGAGATGAGAGGGATGGCTTCCTGAAATTTGTTCTTTCTGCATCTCAGTAATAAAAATCATGGATTCAATGGGTGTAATATCTTAAAAGAAGGTTGCTAAAATGAATGATATGGGTTGGGTAAATAGATTGTAGTATGAATTAGTTTGTGGCCTTTAATTCATCTTCTAGTGCCGACGCCATTTGCAGGAGCAGTAAATGTGTCTTTTTGGATTTATGTCAAATATAAGAGTGTTTTTAGTGCCCAACGGGTTACGCATAAATGATATAAACGAATAAAAATATGTAAAAACATAAAGCTGCATTTTTACTTAATATACGAGTAATTCCGAATATAAGATGGTTGATTACTGACGGATAAACTCTGTATACATATATAGGTGTTGGCTTTGCGAGTTAGAAATCTTAATCAGTCGAGGTTAAGCTCGTCAGGTGTTGAGGTGAGTACTATTGATCACAAATTATTGATTTGATTTGGCCACATACGTGCTAATAGTGGTAAATTGTTTGTGATAAGGTGACCTATCTATGGCTAGTTTCTTGAATGCATTTTAGCATAGTCTGAGTTGGAATGTATGTGTGATTATGGGGCCTATGTGTTATGTGTTTCCTCCGCTGTCCTGTCCTTGTAGTTTGAGGTGATTATTTTGGACCCAGGTGGGGCCCTGTGATGGGAGAATCTTATCGGTCTAGGTGAGGCCTCACTATTGAGTGTTTATATTAGGTCCAGGTGGGACCGTATACGATTGTGGTGACATTATTCCATAATTACTTTCGGTTCAAAGGGACTCTTACATGGAAGTGGTGACTTGACTTCGGTTGGACAAGGACAGTGGAGTGTTTGTGTGTGATATTTGATTTCCAGTGCTCATTGTTGCTCTCTCTCTATAGATACAGATTTCGTGGTGGGTGTTGTGTCTTGTTAGCTGCCATATCACTAAGTGGGTGGATACGTGATTTGTTGGTTTGTTTATATGTTGGTTGTATCATTGAGATGGTTTGTAATCGTCAGTATTCACTGAGCTTGTTTAAGCTCACCCCTTATTTTTAACACCTTTCAGGAAGCGGTTTAGCTGGTAGAGTTCCTAAATTTCTGTGTTAATCACCCGCGGCAGTGATTCTTCCTCAGCAGTACTAAGACAACGTATCAGCTTGGTGTCAAGGATCTTTTCTTTATCATGTTAGCACTCGAACTTATTCACAGTTGGAATAAATGCATCATGTGATGCACATTTATATCTATGGAAATTTGATTTTTTTTATGCTCACAAAGTCTTTAACGTTTTTTTTTAATAACAATTGGTTGGGCCTTTTATTCATTTTGAAGCAGAAGGGACGAGTTGCATTACCTTTGTTATTCATTTGTTTTTTTTTTATAAAAGGGGCATTTAGAAAGTTTTTCTCTCTATTTATTTTCACTGCATTGCACCTCTGAGAACATGGAAGTAATGACTCACCCCGGATAAGGGCCCGTCCGAGGGTGGGGTGTTACAGTGAGAATAAGCACCGATGAGTCACCGGTGTAAGAACCCTTTGCATTTTTTGACTCAGGTGGCCGTATTTCTTCTTTATGGATCTCCGTCTTTATAAAATTTAGACGGCTAGCTGTAGTTTTTTACAAATGAAATGCATGGAAAGTTCAAACACATCAAACAAAAGTACATTTAATGCATAATTTGAAATTATAACATTTATAGATTTAATATAACCTTTCAAGCATCTTCATGACAATGGTTCTTCATGACTGCAAAACTTTTGCTTTCATGAAGGCGGATAAGCATTTGAGTTGGTTGATCGATCTGTTGGTACAAAAGCATGAAGTAATATAAATTGGAAGACTTCTTCGTGCGATCTCCATCGTTGGCTCTGGTTTTTGTTAGTGAATTAATTTGTTGAGATTAGGAATTTAAGAGGTTTTGAAATGGGTTGGCTTTTCTGATTAGGAATTTAAAAGGCTGTGAAAGGGGTGAGTAATCGGATTTTGCTGAAAAAATTGATTGACGGGGAGTGGGGGAGGACGGTTTGAGAGGGAGAGTGGGGAAGTGGGGGGAGCACGGTGGTGGTTTTAATTTTTTTTAAGCTCGTGGATTTTTTTTTTTTTTTTTGGTTGTGGATTGTTAAAGGACTGAATACCGGTATGGGTCGGGTCAATTAGTCAAAACGGGCTAATTGACAGTTTTTTACTCGAAAATATAATATAAGATATAGATGAGTGTGTTTGTTTGTTTTTTTTTTTTTTTTTGTAGAAGCAAACGTGGGAGTTGAGGGTTTTTTTATTTTTATTTTAAACATTTTTTAGGAGCATATGTAAATAGAGAGACAAAATTGTCTTAATACAAGATATTTTTGTCTTTTTTACTAAAATGTAAATGTTCTTGTCATTTTTGATGATTTCAAAAAGTTTTTTTTTCCTTTTTCATAATTTTCCTTTTTTTTATTTTTAATATTGGACTAAACTAAATGAGTGTTTTAGAAAATAGTGGTGTAAGAAGTAATTGTGTTTTATTTTAAGCGTTTATGGGTGGGTTTATTAGGAGTCTAATACAGGTACAATTATAATAATTAAGTTTTTATTTTATTTTATTTATGAATTAGAGTTTTAGATTTGAACTCACGTGCCTATGGTTTTATGATATATCTATAAGAAACGGCCGGTTGAAAATAAAATATTATCGTCATATTGGGTGTAATTTTCAAACTATGCTTTAAAATATCTCTGTCATTAATGGTGTTGATGGATATGACGATCAATGGTTTAGTTGCATTTCTTGCGGTGAAAGATGATTTGATCTTGTGCTGATGCACGATGTTGTTGAAACACTTTTGATGATAACAATTTTATTTAAGATTATAAAGTTATAATGTTTGAAATAATATTGATGATAGTTATTTTCTTTGAGCTCATAAAGTTACGATGTATGAAATACTTTTGATGATGACGTTTTTGTTTGCGCTCATAAAGTTACAGCGTATGTTTTTCTTAGATAGAAAATGACAAAACAAAATAATTTGATTACTTGTTCTCATCAACTGTTGTGTATATACACAACAATCTAACATATTAGATTCTCAACATAACAAATATCTATGTGTACCAATCATAGCTTGACACTTACACACATATATGGATCAATCATAACAAGATACATGGACAACAACAAATGGCAATGAAATTAGAATTAGTCATATTGGCAGAGTCGGGATTAACAAAGATTTGGTACTTGATTATGTTATTTGTGTACCAGATTTCACATTTAATCTTATGTCCACTAGTAAAATAATCAGATCTAGAGCCTATAATGTGAATTCTTCATGGATTCTTGTGTTATTCAGGACTTGATCAGTTTAAATAGGATTGGTTCACCTGATCTTGTTAAAGGACTGTACATATTAAAGGTTGATCCATCCTGCTATTCTTTTCTTGTTGCTTGTCATGCTGTTAGTACACCTGATTCTTCTGCCCTACTATGGCACTACGGACTTGGCCATGCCTCACATCAGAGATTAAAAGTGTTAAAACAAGATATTCCTGTTGTTTTTGTTCAAGACAAAGAAGTTTGTATGATCTGTCCACTAGCTAAACAAACTAGACTTAGTTTCCCATCAAGTCAATATGTAACACATGATTTGTTTGACCTTGTGCAAATGGACATATGGCGTTCCTGACTATTGTAGATAACTTTAGTAGATATTGTTGGGTTTATATGCTCAAGAATAAAGGAGAAGTTAGGCCTTTGATTCAAAAATTTTGTAATATGATTCAAACTCAGTTTCACAAATGTATCAAAATTTTAAGATCTGATAATGGATTGGAGTTTGATTTGCCTACTTTTATGCTGAAAAGGGTATATTGCATCAAACCTCAATAGTTAAGACTCCTCAACAAAATGGTGTTGTTGAAAGAAAGCATCAACACATCCAAAATGTTGCTAGAAGTCTGGGTTCCAGTCTGGTTTACCACTTGTTTATTGATCTTATTTTGTGATTCATACTGTTAATCTGATTAATCTTACTCCCTCACCATTGATTCACAATAAGACCCCTTATGAGTTATTGTACAATGTTAAACCTACTTATGATCATATTAAGGTGTTTGTTTGCTTGTCTTTTGCCTACAATCTTCACAATGATAATAACAAATTTGCTGCTAGGAGCATCAAATCTGTCTTTTTAGGCCTTTTACCCAATGTCAAGGGATTTTATATGCTTGATTTGCACTCTAGACAAATTTTTATTGTCAGGGATGTCATTTTTCATGAAATGTCTTTTCCATTTAAGGAATCCAGTTCTCCATCACTTAATATCAATGATTTGCCCTTACCTGTCTCATTTGATCAGGATGTCTTTAATGAGCTTATATCTAATTCTCACTAAATAGTTAATGATGACACTGGTCATATTTTACCAGATAATGATAATCTAGTAGATAATGTTGCACATGAAAATGTTGTTGATCCTATACCTATTGCACAACAACAAAATTTTGATCAGCAGATTCATGAACAACAAGTGTTGCCCCATGTTCAGACCAGAAAATCTTCTCGAACTAGGGGTGCTCCATCTTATCTTAAAGATTATCAGTGTCACAACTCACAAGTAAAAACTTCCCCTCATCCTATTGGAAAGGTTGACAGTCGTGGTTTTCTATCTATGCCTTACAAGAACTATGTGCTCAGTACACAGGTTTTGATAGAGCCTAAGAATTACAATGAAGCTGTGAAACACGAGGAGTGGAGGCAAGCCATGGACAATGAAATAAAGGCTTTGCAGCAAACTCAGACATGGTAAATTGTGCCTTTGCCCCCAGGGAAACAACCCATATGATGCAAATGGGTGTACAGAAAAAAGAGAAAATCAAATGGCACAGTAGAATGGTTCAAGGCTAGGCTAGTTGCAAAAGGTTACACTTAACAATTAGGCCTAGACTACTTGTCCACATTTTCCCCTGTTGCAAAACTTACAACTGTCAGAACCTTACTAGAAATATCAGAAGCTAAAGGCTGGAAATTACATCAATTTGATGTAAACAATGCATTTTTTCATGGTGATCTAACAAAAAAGGTATATATGGATGTCCCTCAAGGATTTAACTCTCAACCAGGTCTTGTTTGCAGCTTAAAGAAATCCATATATGGATTAAAATAAGCAAGCAGACAATGGAATATAAAATTAACCCAAGCTCTGCTTGAGAAGGAGTTTGAGCAATCAAAACAAGACTACTTCTTATTTATAAAATGTACTGATCTTTGTGGCAGTTTTGGTTTATGTAGATGATGTGTTGGTTTCTAGCCCTAACATGGATGAGATCAATAATTTAAAGTGTTTTCTCAATGTCAAATTTGGAATAAAAGACTTGGGAGACCTCAAATATTTCTTAGGGCTTGAAGTTGCAATAAGCAAGAAAGACATTGTTCTATCACAAAGGATATACTGTCTAGAATTGTTATAAAAATATGGATACACAGACTGCAAACCTAGCCAAACCCATATGGATCCTACTTTGAAGTTGCATAGTGAAGATTCTCCCAAACTTGATTCCAACAGTTACTACAGGAGCTTGGTAGGAAAACTTTTATACCTAGGACTTACCAGACCAGACATAACCTTCGCTACACAACAATTAAGTCAATTCCTCAATCAACCTACAAAAGCACAACTTCAAGCAGCACACAAGCTGCTTAGATACTTGACGAAATCCCCAAGACAAGGAATATTCTTTTCTACAAGTAGCAATCTAGAGCTTAAGTGCTTTGTAGATGCAGATTGAAGTGGTTGCAATGATACAAGAAGATCAGTCACTGGATTTTCATTGTTCCTAGGTGAATCCCTCATAAATTGGAGATCAAAGAAGCAAAGTACAACATCCAGAAGCTCTTTTGAATAAGAATATAGAGCTATGGCAATGGCGTCATGTGAGTTACAATGGCTTACCTATGTCCTTGGAGAATTCAACATCAAAAGGAAGAAACCTATACCTCTATTTTGTGATAGTAAAAGTGCCCAATACATAGTTGAAAATCCAGTTTTTCATGAAAGGGCTAAACACATAAATATATATTGTCATGTGATTATAGATAGATACCAACAAGGACTTTTGAAGCCTTTATCAGTATCACTACATCTAGCAGACTTATTTGCAAAACCATTGGACAAGGCAAGATTTCAGTTCCTAATAGATTGCTATCCCATAATCAACATATATCAAACCACAGAAGTCTGTTTGAGAGGGGGTGTTGAAGTTGTTGCATTGAAGAAGATCACAAAAGCAACAGAATTAGAAAGGAAGCAGTGAACAATACAACAAACTGCCTTTGTGGCCTTTTTACAAACACCGGGGACAATAAACGGTTAAGTCGGTTATTGTCTAATTGGGTAGTTGTAACAAACCTAAACAGCAATTAGGTGTTGCAATCATGTATATATAGTGTCAATAGTAGTAGTAGGTTAATTCGCTTTTCATCAATGAAAACTTTATCTTCTTTCTTCAATCGTTTTCCTACTTTTGTCATATTTGAAATTCTGCTTATGTTCTTGGAGATTGAAATCTTGGTTTACGGAATCAAAATAATAGTATGATTAAAGCATGGATTTCTAATTCAGTGTCTAAACACATAGCACAAAGTGTTATGTGCTATAGGACTGCCAAATAAGTATGGGATGATCTTGAGGAGAGGTATGGTAGTGGTGATACATATCGCTTGTCGATATGATGGAATAAATTTAGAATACGGGCAAAGGAGATCTATCGCTTTGAGTATTTTGCAAAGTTGAAGATCTTGTGGCATCAATTGTTTGATCTTACTCCTCCAACTTGTCCGTGTGGCCAACAGTGGTATAGAGATCACAATAAGAAACATCATGTGATTCGATTTGTAAAGGGCCTGAATAATAGCTTTTCTACTATGAAATCTCAGGTACTGATGATTACACCATTCTCTTCTGTGAAGAATGTGTTCTCTATGGCTTTGAAACAAGAAAGACATCATCTGAATACTGGTGTGCATTCTGCTAGTTCAGTTCTTGGTTATGCTAATTCTAATCCTGGTGAAAAGGAAGCCTTAATGGCACATGGACAGAATGGAAATTTTAGGAAAAGTTACAATAATGGTAACAAGAAGCCTCAATGCACACATTGTGGAATGACTGGAAATACCATTGATAGATGTTACAAGAAGCAAGGATACCCTGCAAATTTCAGGGGAAGGGGAAGAGGAAGATCTTTTGCAAACAATGTTTCTTCATTTGATATGGAAGGATCTGAGGTTAGCAACAAGGATTCAGTGAAAAATCCCAAAGCTCCAGTGACACAAGAACAATATCAGCAGATTGAAGAAAATCTTGGCCCAAACCATATAAGAGTAGGGCCTCATCCCCAAAACCTAGGTTATGAGGTGAGGGAAATCCATCTCTTAATATGGTGGGTGAAACAATCACAACTTCCCAATGTGGGACACTTTAACACGCCCCCTCAAGTGTGGGCCTAGGGACACTCTTAAGGCCAACAAAGAGGCCCAACACTTGCACAATACAGGGGTGGCTCTGATAACATGTAAAAAATCTAGGCCCAAACCATATAAGAGTAGGGGCATTATCCCCAAAACATAGGTTATGAGGTGAGGGAAATCCATCTCTTAACAAGGCGGGTGAAACAATCACAACTTCCCAATGTGGGAATTTTCTTGCAAGCTGATAAGAAAGATGATGTATCACTCTGCCACAAACTTCCAAGAGATAAGCAGGCCTTATTGAGTGCAATTCTTGAACCAGTAGGTTTAGTGTCAAAGGTTTCCCGTCTCTTTCAATTTGGAGTTCAATACTTCTATTGACGTTGTCATCAAATAAAATTTCCATCCTTAGAAACTGGGTAATTACCTCTCTGTTTATACGTATGAGCATATCACCTAGCTCCAAACAATTATATGCAGGGCCAGCTGGCACCACGGAATCCACAACAAGCATTCCTGTTTCACCTAGTGGGCACACTTTGCGCACTAACTGTTCTATCTCCGTTTGGAGACCAAGTCTACGAGTTTCATCAAAGCCTTTATTAGGCCTGTAAGTGAGCCTTAAAGTTCGATTCGATTCGGCATGTTCGGCTCGAAAAAGTTCGGTTCGGGGCTCGGCTCGTATCATCAAACGTAGAATAGGGCCTTGGAAATTGGTATTCGGACAAACGAGCCGAACATGTTCGAACATGTTCGGCTCGTAGAGTTGCAGGGTATTTTTGGACATGTTATGTTATATTTTGGAATAGGGCCTTGAACATTTGGACATGTTATGTTATATTTTGGGACATGTAATGTATTATTTTGGTTTTGGACATGTATTTTTTAACTAGAATTATTTATTGGGTATTTTTGAATTTTCGGACCGAACATATTCGAACTATTCGAACTGTTCGAGCCGAATAGTACCGAATATTTTTCCCTTTTTTTTTAAGTTCGAGCCGAACCGAATCCTGATATTTTAGGCTCGATAATTTCGAGCCGAATCGATCCATGTATTCGAACATGTTCGAGCCGAGCCGAACTACTCCAGGGTTCGGTAGGGTTCGGCTCGTTTACAGGCCTAGCCTTTATGCACAAAATTTACCTGAAGTGTACCACAAGGAATAGAAACAGCCTCCCACTTGTTAGTAGAAGAATCTCTTCATTTTTGTAACAATCTCAATTCCCTTACCACTCGCTCTAAGGGCATGAAAATGCTAAAGCACTTGATGAATTGCAACAGACATTCAAAGCAACTACTCGCTTTCCAATCAATTATAGGGTATCGCTAAACCACCTCTCGGTCCCGTATGCACTTTGCATGTAAAAAGTGTTGAAGTCGTTATAACCATCCTCTCTCGTAATAAGGAGCATCTTGATCCAAACGAGCAATGGTACCACCGAATGTAATGTAGACCTTTTCATCGTTGTCATTGCCTCAGAACCCGAATTTCCAAATCCAACACAAGCAAATTTCTGTGGCATGACGAATTTCCTCATAGTCAAGAAACTGGATTCCGGCAGGATCATAGCAAAAGAATCCAAAATCATGAATATGGTCTCTATAGATCGGGTATACCGGTATCCCTTCCTGGTTCAGAAACATAGCTTCTGCACGACATGTCCAGGTTTAACAACGTGCCGATTGGTGACTATAATGCCACGACGTTTATCAACAACAAAGCTTGTGGAATAGCTAGCCCTACCCGACTCTGTGTCAAATGCACGGCAACCATTGGTACGGAGCACAAAAACAACATGAACCACCATATTTAGTGCCTTCCTCCAATCTTCAATGGTGAGGCAAGAGCTGATCTATCTCCATCTTCAAAGAAACCTAGAACTGTAGCGCATTCGATTGAATTGGATCGAGAGCGAAGATGGATAAGAGTATGCTCGATGATTTGGATACTCTTCCTGAAGCAGATAAGATCCGAATGACTGCTATGATCGATCAGCTTCAAATCCGTGACAGCTTGCGAATGTATAATTCACTGGTGGAACGATGTTTCATGGACTATATGGACACCTTCCGTCCAAATCTCAAGATAAAGAAATTAATTTTCTCGCATTCTGATAAGAAAGATGATGTATCACTCCACCACTAACTTCCAAGAAATAAGCAGGCGTTGTTGAGTGAAAATCTTGAAACAGTAGGTTCAGTGTCAACGGTTTCCTGTCTCTTTCAATTTGGTGTTCAATACTCGCTGACGTTGTCATCAAATAAAATTTCTATCCTTAGAACCCGAGTAATTACCTCTCTGCTTATACGCATGAGCATATCACCTGGCTCCAAACAATTATATGCAGGCCACCGGCACCAGGGAATCCACAACAAGCATTCCTGTTTCACCTGGTGGGCACACTTGGTGCACTAACTGTTCTGTCTCACTTTGGAGACCAAGTCTACGAGATTCATCAAAGCCTTTATGCACAAAAGTTACCTGGTGTACCACGAGGAATAAACAACCTCCCACTTGGTAGTGGAAGAATCTCTTCATTTTTGTAACAATCTCAATGCCCTTACCACTGCTCTAAGGGCGTGAAAAATGCTAAAGCACTTGATGAATTGCAGCCAGCATTCAAAGTAATCGCTTCGCTTTGCAAATCAATTACAAGGTAACCGCTTGAACCACCTCTCGTCCCAGATGCAACTTGCATGTATATAGTGTTGAAGTCGTTATAACCACCATCTCTCAGAATGAGAGCATCTCGATCCAAACGAGCAATGGTACCAAATTTAATAATGACCTTTTTCATCGCCATTGCCTCGCAACCCGACTTTCCACCCAACACAAGCAAATTTCTGGCATGATGACGAATTTCTCTCACAATAAGAAACTGGATTACGGCAGATCAAAGCGAAAAGAATCCAAAATCATGAACATGGTCTCTATAGATCGGGTATATCGGTATCCCTTCCTGGTTTAGAAACATAGCTTCGCAAATTCACATGTCCAGTTTAACAACGTGTCGATTGGTGACTATAATGCCACGGCGTTTATCAACAACAAAGCTTGTGGCATAGCTAGCCCTAGCTGACTCTGTGTCAAATGCACGGCAACCATTGGTACGGAGCACAAAAACAACATGAACCACCATATTGAGTGCCTTCCTCCAATCTTCAGCGATGGCGGCAGTGTTTTTTGGATCTATCTCCATCTTCAAAGAAACCTAGAACTGAAGCGGATTCGATTGAATTGAGTCGAACGCCAAGATGGATAAGAGTAGGCTCGGTGATTGGGATTCTCTTCATGGCGATAAGATCCAAATGGTCGCTATGATCGATCGACTTCAAATCCATGACAAATTATGAATGTATATATTTCACTCTGGTGGAACGATGTTTCATGGACTATGTGGACACCTTCCATCCAAAACTCTAGATAAAGAAATTAATTTTCTTGCATGCTGATAAGAGAGATGATGTATCACTCCGCCACTAACATTCAAGAAATAAGCAAAGCGTTATTGAGTGCAATTCTTGAACCAAAGAGTTCAGAGGTCAAAGGTTTCCCGCCTCTTTCAATTTGGAGTTTAATACTCGCATGACGTTGTCGCCAAATAAAATTTCCATCCTTAAAACCGTTAATTACCTCTCTGCTTATACGTATGAGCATATCACCTAGCTCCAAACAATTATATGCGCAGGCCACCGGCACCACGTAATCCACAAAGAAGCATTCCTGCTTTCACCTAGTGGGCACACTTTGCGCACTAACTGCTCTCGCTCTCCGTTTGGAGACCAAATCTCACGAAGCCACAAAGCCTTTATGCACATAAGTTACCTCGGTGTACCACAAGGAATAGAAACAAATTCCCCACTTGTTAGTAGAAGAATCTCTTCATTTTTGTAACAATCTCTAAGGGCATGAAAAATGCTAAAGCACTTGATGAATTGCGGCAAGATTCAAAGTAATCGCCTCGACTTGCCAATCACAAATGAACCACCTCTCGGTCCCAAATGTACCTTGCATGTAAAAAGTGTTGAAGTCGTTATAACCATCCTCTCTGTAATAAGGAGCATCTCGATCCAAACGAGCAATGGTACCAAATGAATAGAGACCTTTTCATCGTTGTCATTGCCTCAGAACCCGAATTTCACCCAACACAAGCAGCCTCTAGGGCATGACGAATTTCCTCATAGTCAAGAAACTGGATTCCGACAGGATCATAGCAAAAGAATCCAAAATCATGAACATGGTCTCTATAGATCGGGTATATCGGTATCCCGTCCTGGTTCAGAAACATAGCTTCAGCAACGACATATTTGTTCAATAAATTTCAATTATTATGAATAATGATAAGTTACCTCTTGAATGAACAAACTACATAGTCCTCTTTTCCAGTGTATCAATCAAATCCACGGGAAAGATTAGAAATGCTTTTTTCTCATGCATTTCTTTGTTCATGGTTCGATAATTGTGGTCATTTTATTTCTATCTTCCATACATAACCGAAAAATGGAAAAGATTCTTCAAGCATCTCAGGACCCAGAAGCGCATGATAAATACCGCCAAAGCCCGGGCATTTCTGGCCCACTGCTTAAACCGTGGTTTCTTGGTCACGGCCGCTAAAGCTAAAGTTCCATTAAAGAGCGTCCTCAAATGGATCTCTTAGTTGTTGAGAAGGTTGCCCAAAAGCGGTATATAAGGCATACCCTGTAAAACTTACAAGTAAACCAGGGGATTGGTGACTATAATGCCACGGCGTTTATCAACAACAAAGCTTGTGGAATAGCTAGCCCTACCTGACTCTGTGTCAAATGCACGGAAACCATTGGTACGGAGCACAAAAACAAAATGAACCACCATATTGAGTGCCTTCCTCCAATCTTCAGCGGTGGAGGCTGTGTTTTCTGGATCTATCTCCATCTTCAGCAAACCTAGAACTAGAAGCGGATTCGATTGAATTGAATCGAGAGCGAAGATGGATAAGAGTATGCTCGATGATTTGGATTCTCTTCCTAAAGCAGATAAGATCTGAATGACTGTTATGATCGATCGGCTTCAAATCCGTGATACCTTGCGATGTATAATTCATCGTGTGGAACGATGTTTCACGGACTATATGGACACCTTCCGTCGAAATCTCAAGATAAAGAAATTAATTTTCTCGTCGATTCGATAAGAAAGATGATGTATCACTCCGCCACTAACTTCCAAGAAATAAGCAGACGTTATTGAGTGCAAATCTTGAACCAAGAGGGTTCGCGTCAACGGTTTCCCGTCTCTTTCAATTTGGAGTTCAATACTTCTGTTGACATTGTCATCAAATAAAATTTCCATCCTTAGAAACCGAGTAATTACCTCTCCGTTTATACGTATGAGCATATCACATGTCTCCAAACAATTATATGTAGGGCCAGCTGGCACCACGGAATCCACAACAAGCATTCCTGTTTCACCTGGTGGGCACACTTGGCGCAGTAACTGTTCTGTCTCACTTTGGAGACCAAGTCCACGAGTTTCATCAAAGCCTTTATGCACAAAAGTTACCTGAAGTGTACCACGAGTAATAGAAATAGCCTCCCACTTGTTAGTAGAAGAATCTCTTCATTTTTGTAACAATCTCAATGCCCTTACCACTGCTCTAATGGCAGGAAAATGCTAAAGCACTTGATGAATTGCGGCCACATTTAAAGCAATCGCTCTCGCCTTGCCAATCAATTACTGGGGTAACCGCTTGAACCACCTCTAGTCCCAGATGCATGCAGCTTGCATGTAGAAGTATTGAAGTCATTATAACCATCCTCTATGTAATATGGAGCATCTCGATCCAAACGAGCAATGGTACCAGCCAGAATAGAGACCTTTTCATCGCTGCCATTGCCTGCAACCCGAATTTTTAGTGCAACACAAGCAGCCTCTAGGGCATGACGAATTTTCTCATAGTCAAGAAACTGGATTCCGACAGGATCATAGCGAAAGAATCCAAAATCATGAACATGGTTTCTATAGATCGGGTATAACGGTATCCCTTCCTGGTTCAGAAACATAGCTTCAGAATTTACATGTCCAGTTTAACAACGTGCCGATTGGTGACTATAATGCCACGGCGCTTATCAACAACAAAGCTTGTGGCATAGCTAGCCCTAGCCGACTCTGTGTCAAATGCACGGCAACCATTGGTACGGAGCACAAAAATTGCTTGAACCACCATATTGAGTGCCTTCCTCCAATCTTCAGCGGTGGCATCGGTATTTTCCGGATCTATCTCCATCTTCAGTAAACCTAGAACTAGAAGAGGATTTGACTGAATTGAATCGAGAGCAAAGATGGATAAGAGTATGCTCGATGATTTGATTCTCTTCCTGAAGCGGATAAGATCCAAATAGCTACTATGATCGATCGGCTTAAAATGCAGGATGACTTGCGAATGTATAATTCATCGATGGAAAGATGCTTCACGGACTATGTGGACACCTTCCGTCCAAAACTCAAGAAAAAGAAATTAATTTTCTTGCATGCTGGTAAGAAATAGGATGTATCACTCCGCCGCTAACTTCTAAGAAATAAGCAGGCGTTATTGAGTGCAAATCTTGAACCAAGAGTTCGAGTCAATGGTCTCCCATCTCTTTCAATTTGGAGTTCAATACTTATGTTGACGCTTTGTCATCAAATAAAATTTCCATTCCTAGAAACCGAGTAATTACCTCTCCGCTTATAAGTATGAGCATAATGCAAAGTTACTAGAATTCTTCCGTTTGTACCTAAATCAAAGTCAATATGTTTGCTCAACCGATTGCCAGTGCCGGGATGTGACACTCTTAAGCCTTGTCCTACTCTATTGTACATGGGAAGAAGCTTGAAGAAGATCCAGGAAACTCTTTCGTATGTAACATCAGATAGAGGTGCCATTGGTGGCTTACAGATATCTAACTTGCACAAGACCTGATATAATCTATGCAGTGAACTATTTAAGTCAGTTTATGCAAAGCCCTCATTTGGAGCACTGGAAGGCAGTTAAAAGACTTCTGAGCTATGTCATTGGAACTCTTAGACATGGATTGCATTTTAGACCAGCAGCCTGTCTTGATCTTGTTGGTTTTTTAGATGCTGATTGGGGTGTTTCTACCATTGATAGAAAGTTTGTTGGAGGTTACTGTGTGTATCTTGGAGGATCACTTGTTTCATGGAGTTCAAAAAAACAAGATGTTGTCTCAAGATCATGTACAAAGTCAGAGTATAGAGCTCTAGCCAATCTTACAGCTGAGATTAAATGGATCACATATCTGCTTGCAGAACTGCAGATCAGGCTTGCAACTAGACCTAAAGTATGGTGTGACAATACTAGTGCTTCATTTCTTGCACAAAACCCTGTTTACCATGCAAAAAACAAAGCACATAGAAATAGATGTGCACTTAGTTAAAATGAAGTCCTCAACAAGAAGTTAACAGCTTTGTTATATTCCATCCTCTCGATCGATTGGCGATAGTCCGACCAAACCTTTATCACCCCTCTGTCTCAAACTTTTAGAGACAAACTCAATGTGCTTCCACCACCATTGAGTTTGAAGAGGGAGAGGGGTGGGGTGTGTGTGTTAAGAAAATATGTAGTGATTTGGCATAATCTCGAGATGTACACATCACTCTTAATCCAATGGTTCAATTTGTGGTCTTATCTAGATCTGTTATTAGATTATTTCGGTTAGTTTTCCTACTCTACAAGAATGCGCTCTTATATGACTAGCAGTGCTAAATGAATGTAATCTATATAGAACAATGTTGATCTGATAATGAAATGAAAGAATTCTCTCCTTTAGTTTTTTAACTAGTTTTATTAACATTCGCCTTAAATGAAGATTTTGAACATTAATCTCAATCAATTAAATCAACCGATCCTCCCAACATCAATGGGAACCAACAAACTCGTGCATGTAGTTATAAAAACAAAAAACAAAACAGAAAAACTCTTGCATATAACGAAATGACATATAAAAAGAAGAAGGATAATATGTTAATTATAATTCACGCATAAATCATCATGAATCCTCCCTATGTTTTTTATGGTGAACGATAATATTATTTCGTGAATGATGCCTAATAGAGTGTATTTGATCGCAAATGGTTGATTGACACAGAAAGAAGCATAAACGAAATGAAAATGGTAATAAGGTTTTCTTCGATTTTCGTTTAAGAGACAAATTAATGGTGAATAGCTTAAAATCGGCTTGAGTCAAAACTCGACTCGAATCAACTTAAACTTGATTTGATTTGATTTTTTGTATAGGAGATTTGGTTATTAAACAAATGATATACAAGCAATATATCTACATAGGTATATATTATTATCGATATGTATACGTATCTTTATTGTCAAAGTAATTAATGTATGAACTGTTACGGTTTTTATTGATTATTTATGCATTATGTGTCTTGTCTTAAATCAAACTTTGTATTAAAAATATTGTTTCAATCTATAAAGTATTCTTGCATCTTTGATAACTTAATATTTAATACAATAATAGTCCGGAACGATCATTTTTATTGAAAGTTACTTCAGATGATAATTTGAAATATTTTGAATTAAGTTTCAAAACTTATTATATTATAACGACAAGGTTGAGGTAAGATTTGAGTTCGACTCAAAATCTTAAAACTTTTTCTACTCTGAACTCGAGTCCGAGTTTAAAATAAATGTATTAAAATATTGATTAATGTGACTCCGACTCGTATACGTTATTATTTTGGTCAAAGCTCGTGATCCCACTACATAGTACATACTACCGATTCAGTTCCTAATATTCTGGTTCAGATCCACTTTTTTATTTGTTTTTCTTTTGGAGTTCCCCATATCTATCTGCTCTCCTGCCGGAACATGTATACAAAGTCACCAGGTTATCTTTTTTCCCAAGAATTTTGTGTTTTCGTTGGATTTTATCAAAAAATTTGTGGGATGGGAATTTTGTTTGTTTGTATACATTGAGGTGTTCTGTCTGGGTTAAACTTGGTAGGAACACCGAACACATGTTTAACAATTGAATGAATCATATGTTTTTGTGTTGCTTGATCACTATCTTAACGTGATGAAACATATTTTACTCATGTTTTGAATTGCTAAGGATATAAAAATAATCATGGGTGAAGCTTGGAAGTATAGAATTTACATGGAAACTTCGCTTTTAAATTAGGATTTTGATGCATTGAATCGAAAATTGATTTCTCTTGCATATTGTGATGAAGGTAGATGTGGAAATTTGATTTATGGGATTGTAATGCATTGAATATGTTTCAATGGCGCTTGTTAAAGGGGAGTAGGGGACCACAATTGATCTACCACGACACTACATTTTCGGGCTAGGCTTGACTTTGTAGAGGTTGAAAATGGACACCGACTTTTTCAAAGTCTAATGTTGGGCTAAGATTCGACTATCTAGAGGTCGAATGTCGTGCCTGTAACAAATTTCTTATAATGATGGTTGTAGAGGTGGATTTTGAATCATTTCATGTTTTAGATTTTCTCCATTTTATCATATACCTCCTATTGTTGACATGGCTAGACTAATCGGATTTCTATGGATTAGGAGCTCTGCCGGAACATGTATTATCACTGCACCCACAGCATTTTGTTATTTGTGAGTAACTCTCTAATGGATCAGATATATTCAGATTATATTTGAAATTAGTTTTGTATGCTGCTGTTGCTACAGAGATTAGACTCGTTTTCATAGATGGAATGTAGTAGAATAAATGTGATTGAATGTATCAGAATGGAATAACGAAATTTCATTACAACATTTGGTAAGAGGTACAATACAATACAATAATAAGCGTTCCCAAGAATGATGATCAAAATACATCATTGGATATATTTTTTCTTCTTCTAATCAAGTTTGTTTGTGCTGGTTTTGCAACAGCCGTGTAACTCGGTGAGAACGACAAAGGACGTTTTTCTTTTCTAGTAATTGTGTTGCCAAGTCAAGTCAAGCTATTTGAAGTAAAAGATATGGACAGCACCAGCACAAATCCAGAGAGTGATCCAGTCCTCAAGGAATTCTACGTTCCTACGTATATTCTTGTGGCTGACTCTCCTGTTGAAAAGAATCTAGGAATGCCGTCGTGCCCGGTGGTTGTATTTATCAACTCCAAGAGTGGTGGTCAATTAGGTGGAGATCTTCTTCTGACATTTCGTTCTCTTCTAAACAAGCATCAGGTACTTGCGGGATTTTTGGTGTTATTGTAGAAAAAATATCATAACCGAACATGAACATAACCAAACGTAAAAAACTACTGGATTTCGTTCATGAACTCCAACAGTTATGATTCTGAACAATTTGAATTCACAATCATTAATGCACTGGGATTAATGTTTCAGGTTTTTGATTTGACTGAAGAGGCTCCGGATAAAGCATTGCGTAGGCTATACCTCAACATTGAAAAGCTCAAGATAAATGGGGATGAATTTGCTACTAGGATTGAGGAGAAATTGAGACTAATTGTGAGTCAAATGTCAGGAATACGAGTGCATTACATTTCCATTTTTTTGAGGTACATACATGGTAAGTATTTTATTTTGTGATTCGGGCTTAAAGTTGTGATATTGTAGGTTGCTGGGGGTGACGGCACAGCAGGCTGGCTTCTCGGAGTTGTGTCTGATCTGAGATTGTCTCAGCCACCGGCAATAGCTACAATGCCTTTGGGAACCGGAAACAACCTTCCATTTGCTTTTGGTTGGGTAAGGGTTACCTTTTGATAATTTGAATGCTTCCGGTTTGCAACCTTTCTAAAGTAAAACTTATGCAGATGCAATCCTTTCATGTCCCGGGACACAATATTATTATACTGTCCATGTCAGGCAATTGGACTATTCCGAAATAAATTACGAAAGATGAATCGTAATGTGTGTTTATAGTGTCTCACTGGGGACTTTACATTCATACCGTAACCGGTGTTTTGAATCTTAGGAACACTCCTGACCTAGTTCATAATGTCCCTCTATTTAAAAATCATTCCTATTGTTATATTTAAACACAACACTCTTATGCCTCCTTAAATGTGATGGCCTCATACAAGATATTGGGCCAATATAGAACACAAAGACAAATAAAGGGCGTACAAAACCCTTTCAAGCATGGGCCTCATAAAAAGGGATTGGGCCAATATGACACAAAGACAAATAAAGGGCATACAAAGCAAATCAGGAGGCTCAAATACTTGGACAACGTAAATTGGGACGGGAGTGGAGATAGAGAGATTTGAACTCATGACGTCATGCTCTAATTCCATGTTGAATTACTATCACTCCCAAAAGCTTACTTTTCCCGTGTGTTTTAAATGCCTTTTCCGTTTACTTTTCTTTTGCCACCACTGTCTCAGGAATTATTCTCGTCTTTTGGCAGTACTTGTTACTTGTTTCATACTCTTCTCTTCCGTTTACACTTGAAACTTGCAAAAGGAGCTATAGTATTTTAATCCATCAGCAAGAAAATCTCCCTTTTTTAAAGGGGGGAAGGGGTGGGGATGATAGGGTGGTGGTCAACGTGTTAATTGGAGGTATATGCCAAATGCAGGGAAAGAAAAATCCCGGGACAGATCGCCAGTCTGTGCTATCATTCTTGGAGCAAGTAAGCAAAGCAAAAGACATGATGATAGACAGGTACACTCTGATCTTTTTTTTAAGTTAATGCATCATAGCCCAGTTTTTCTTGGTGATATTTTGTTTGCCTACTCTTCCTATTATCTGTGACTGTGACAACTATTGGTGATTGAAAATTGAAATTCAGTTGGCACATTATGATGCGGATGAAAGTACCCTCTGAAGGTACTTGTGATCCCATTGCTCCATTGGAGTTGCCCCATTCTTTGCATGCATTTCATCGAGTCTCCGCATCCGATGAGTTGAATATGGTAAGTATAATTTGTTTTATGTCAAACCTATGTTAGTACGAGACTATTATGTTCGTAATTAGTCTTGCAAATGAAAAGTTCCTTTTTTCCTTACATTCTCACGTTCAGACCATTCAATGGTTGTCAGGAAGGCTATCACACGTTTCGCGGAGGCTTCTGGAATTACTTCAGCATGGGTACACTCACCTGTCTTACCTTGATCTTATCATACTATTAATCTAGTCATTGCAGAGAAATGTAGGTTTTTACTTGTTAAAGATAATGCTAAAGTTTGATTATCTAATTGATGGGTTGACTGTGTGTGTTGATCGATTTATGTTTATTTATTTACGTGTCTTAGATGATAGATAAAGTCTTATTTATCTTGTATTATCAGTCAAAGTTGCTCGCCTCGGCCGTCTCTATTTTGTGTATCCCAATGTACTGAATTTCTAGATTTAAGTACTCCCTTCGTCCCAAAGTGTCAATTTAGAAAACGAATACATCATTTACTGCATACTATGTTTTTAGATACTGATTCAACAATGCCTAAAAAGCATTTTGCATACATTGATCACTTTTTAGTTTCATATACGGGACTATATTTTCATATTATACCCCCTCTATTCGTTCCAGGAAGCCTTTTCTTCCCTGTTGTACTTTCTAGAAGCTTCTATCTTATAGTGGAAAAACATTGTTTTATTAAATAAAATGGCCAACTCCTGTCCCCACCGAGAAAGTCAACCCCTTTTTGATTCATTTTCTAACATAATGTTCATTTACTCTTTCTTTTTCATGCTCACAGGTATGGATGCACAAGTATCTTATGCATTTCACTCCGAAAGAAAGCTGCATCCTGAAAAATTTAAAAACCAGCTTGTTAATCAGGTACTGGTTTTTTTTTATTTATTTTGCCGAGATACTTTAGAGCCATACTATAGAGCGTCTGTAGCTGAATTTCAACATTTGAAATATGCTTTATTGCACCTATATTGTTACGAGTGTGTGTAAACTTAAAAAATGGTTCTTACTGCATCTTATCTTAGAGTACATACGCAAAGCTTGGATGCACGCAGGGATGGTTCTTTGCTTCGCTTAAGCATCCTTCGTCCAGGTAAATGAGTATTTTGTCTAAACATAACACGAAATGCTTGTTATATTTGATACGGGCAATAGAGAAAGCCTCGTACAAAAAAGCTGCAAATGCTTGCACTGAGTTCAACTTTTAGAACCTTTAAATTATGGTAAAATCTGTATTTTACTGATCTAGACTCTTCAAATCCACCCAAAATTGCTGTTATTACGTACATATGCACATCAACTTCATGGTGATGGTTTCTGGCACCATAAGTGCTTTCTTTTGTTTCTCTGTCTGATTGCAGGAACATTGCTCAACTTGCAAAAGTTAAGGTCATGAAAAGACCTGGTGAATGGACAGACCTTCAAGTTCCACACAGGTGAGTAATAATCTTTCATTACATTCATTATGTATGCTCGAACACTTGGACGGGTTTCGGTTTGAGTCCCATTTGATACTTCCCACCATTAAATGGCTCTAAACAGCTGCTATAAGTTAATAATTACAATTAACTTTTTAGGTAGCAGACTAATTACGAACTTAAAAAAACACGTATAATTTGAACTTATCCTGGTATCACATCACATCTATAGTTCTTGGGAGATCAAACATCACTACCCCATTATTAAGAAAAAAATATTACTACTACAACAAAAGGGAGCCTTTAATGGTACCACACAACATCTACCATGGCACCAAATCGGGGTGTGAGGTTCGAATTTTCAGAGATTGTATATGGACATTTGACGTCTGGAGTGGTTGAACCTCCCTGTCGTGCCCGAAAGTAGGTTTAGTGTGATGCCACTAAAGACTCTGCAACAAAACTGTGAGTACTGTTGCTACTTTGATAACTACATATCACGATGCTTTTACTGAAGTCGGTCACCATATGCGTTCAAGTCTCTCACTTCCCATACACGTGAGCGTAAACATTATCTGAATAGCTAAACACGTATTGCGGTATGGTTCAGTCTCCCTATTGTCACATGGTTTTGCAATTAGCTATTTCATTTTCAAGGGACATACACTTAAGGTTTTACATTATGCAGTATTCACTGGAACTTGATTCAAAGGCGAGAGGAATAGTGTTTCCTGACATTTCTTACATAGGATCGATCATAAGATTAGAAAATGCGGAGAGGCATCGTATGGCACCAGCAGACGACCCTCTTCACCTTTGCATCGCCTAGGCCTATTAATATATATATTTTTCTCACTTGAATTTCTACCGCTTATTTCAGTATCAGATCCATTGTATGCTTAAATCTGCCAAGTTTCTCCGGCGGACTAAATCCATGGGGTACACCCAGCAAACTCAAACGGCGATATGTTAGTAAATCTCCAATCACGTGTGTCCATACGTGTATATATATATATATATATATATATATATATATATATATATTATAGTTTTTTTTTTTTCTTTCTTTATAGTGATTTACCTTCATAGTGTTTCGTTTCGATGTGCAGAGAGACTTAACCCCACCCTACGTCGATGATGGCATGATTGAGGTTGTTGGCTTCAGAGATGCTTGGCACGGACTTGTTTTGCTGGCTCGAATGGACATGGGACCCGTCTTGCGCAGGTTAAGAGTAATCCCTTGTTCAAAAACATGTTTTTTGTCTATTTGTATAAATATCTCACTTTGATAACAGGCAAACCGAGTCCGATTTGAGTTTCATAAGGGTGGAGCTGATCATACCTTTATGAGAATTGATGGGGAACCATGGAAGCAACCTCTACCAGCTGACGATGACACAGTCATTGTCGAGATATCTCATCTTCGACAGGTCAAGATACTAGCCACAGATGGTTGCAGAGCTAAAAGCTTCCGTGATCCTTCGACTCCACATAGTCATGATGGCGGTGAAGATGGGGACAGTGATGCAGACGAGGATTCTGTCAGTGAGGAACAGAGAAAATTCGGTGCAGCAGAAACATTCAGAGTCCCTGACGAGGTTGATATTTCTCGTTTTAGTTAAGGATGTGCAGTGCACCTTTATGGTGAGCCAGAGGATCCTGACTACATTTGAGCACGGATCCTTTGCAGAGGATCCCGACTACATTTGAGTCTGGATCCTTTGCTGAGGATCTGGGCTACATTTGAGCTCGGATGTTCTAGGGCACCATAAAGAGGATCATGGCTACCTTTGTGCCCGGATCCTCTGCAGTGAACAATATGCATCTGTATATTCTTGTGAAATATATTAAAAAAAACTTAAAATATAAATATGCATGTGCATATTTTTCACAACACCGTAAAATGACTGAAACCGATTTATCGGCGACTTTTTAAAAAGAAAATTATTTCAATTGGTTGGCGTTGGTGTGGTAATTATGCTGACACCAATTTTATCTTTTCTGTAATTATTTATGCCGACAGAAATTATACTATACTTTTTTCTTTTGATGGAACCACACCAATAATTATTTATTGTAAGCAAGAGAATGTATTTATTTTGTGTAACACAATCGTTGGTGTTATGTAAGGATATATTTTGATGATATGTCTACTCATAACTTATGATTGGGTAGATTATGATTTCATTTATCATTGTGTTTGCTCTTTCAATTGTACTATAAATACTTATGTACGTTTGAATGATAATGTAATACAGGCATCGTTTATTCTTCATTTCATGTATTTTCTCTTTAATATCCGATTCCATTTGTTCGATTCTAGAGCTGAATTTCGAAATGATTGCTTTCGATGCGTTGTCAAATAAAAAAATTTGTTGTTACCAACTATATATGCCCTAGAATATTGGCCAAGAACAAGTTTCGTTTGAGTTTGAGTTGTAATGAGTTGATTACAAATAATGTAATACATATACACATACATAAAAATAAAAAAAAAAATAAAAAAAAAAGCACATATTATGTGTATATACATATAGAGAGTGATACATATATAGATATAGCTGTACGTAGATGTGTTTATTCAAACGATGATAAATATTTTATTGAGAATCATAACGAACTAATAGAAGATAAATACAATGCAATAGTTTTTCATCAAAGACCAATTAAATGTCATGCACATTTTAGTTTGCTTACACATGGTAGTACTTACCTAATAAAAACATTTGCAAAACTTTACTATCCTAATCTATGGAGAACAAATTTAATAAAAAAATAAAATGGAGAAGGAATTGGTAAGTTAATGCAAATATTAATGTCATGGTGTCCGGAGAAGAAAATTTTACCGTGGATAGTACTCCTCCGTCCCACATTATAAGACCTTTTGGTTATTTCACACAGTTTAAGAAAACCTAATAAATGAGTTATTTTTTAACATTTCAATGTAAAAGTTGTATTGTTTTCTGAGACTAACTAATAATATTGTATTGTTTAGTGTGAAAGTGAAAACAATGCATTTAATATTGTATTGGAATGTGAAAATGACTTATATTTTGGGACACCACAAAAAATTAAAAAGACTTATATCATGATTGTGGGACGGAGCATCTTTTTTCTACTTATTTCAAGTGAAAAACATGCGTGTTTTTAAGTGTTATTCTTAAATAAATATTAAAATATGTGTTTTATAAAATATATTTAAGGAGTCTCCGTAAAATTAGTCTTCAAAGGTAAAATTCCTCGAAAGGAAAACAATCGTAGTGATTAGGGTCACAAGACCTGAAACCTTATGATAGTAAAAGAAGTGTTTTAAATAATTAATCTTCTTCTCAAAAAAAAAAAAAAAAAAAAAAAAATTAATCTAAAAATTTATAACATTCAACCATTTTCTTAATCTTTTGTAAAACTCCTAAAAACTTATATTTTTGGGACGGAGGTAATATGTGTGGTTATAAATATAAATTCGACTTACGATGCACTTTTTCTCCACACATAAGTTTCAATAATAAGGATGTTGCAGAAAGGAAACGAAATGGGACTATGTGCTTCTCCCAATGTTTCTGCATGTTTGCTCTATTTTCCGGGACATGCACGGAAATTATTGCATGGAGAGAGTAATAAGGATGAAGTCGATGATATAAACGATCAAAACCACATGAACATGTATCCAACAGTAAAAGCTGATTATAACGCCCGCTCCCAGATACCGAGTCTCTTATCCTGAACGAACGCTTCGGCACATATAATATTAAATAAATTCAATATTATATGTAAGCCTCTACTACGTCGTATCGAGTTTAGCAAACGGAAGCTAAAAAGACTCGGCAAAACCTCATAATTGCTACTAAGAATAGAAACTCCAAACATATCAAAAGATAGAAAGGTAACTTACAACAACGACATGAAGCTTACTACGTACGATGTTCCAAAAGAAAGATACAACACTTGTCTTACAAACTTGAAATAAATGTACAACATAATCTAATACAATATTTATTATAAAAGTAAAAAGAAAACATCATCATGACATCAACGTCATCAAATCATCATTGAACTCCTCAACGAGCTCAAGGCTAACCTCTTCGTCTTCTCACCCCAAAAGCACACAAAACAACATATGCAATTGAGGTAAGTACAAAGTACTTAGCAAGACGAATAAAATAATGTATAAATAAGTCTTACAACGAAAGGTTCATTAGTTATTATTCAATTATCTTTATAAGACCGACTCAACTCTAGGGTTCACCTCATTCTCATCGACAAGTCGTGACTAATTGTTTCTAGCTTAACTTATCTCTGTTACATCATCATTCAAGGGCACTACGCATGATGTTCACTCACCACGAAGTATCTGGGTGCAACATATTGGCGGATCACACCAATATCCACGGAGGAAAGCCCGATAGTGTACACGCTCGGCGGAGTCCATCCGTACGTAGGGTCTCGGACTTACGGGGTGGTGTTCCTCCGTACGTAGGGTCCAAAGACTTACTAAGTTATCCACTTATCTGAACACCCACACATCGCGATATAGACTAGTGCCTTACCAAGAATTGATTGATGTTTAATCTTTCAACTACACAAGTATGTTTATTATTAATTGTTAACTAGTCACCTAAGTATTTTCAAATAAGCTCCCTCACATCTACTACACTCTTTCCTAGACCACTAGACACGGACAAGGCCTAGCACATACACAGACATTGAGGAATGCTAATTCCTAAAAGCACAAGTCATTCATACCCTTCCGACGGTCCCGAACTTCAACTCTATGGAAGAGTACATCCGGTGCCGGAACTAAACGCATCAGAAGCTTAATCAAGGCTTGTTCATGTTTATTTAACTTGTTTATATCATTAATATAAGGTTAGGAACCAATCCCAACTTACTACACTCGATAATACGTAAAAACGGTCAAAACAAAGATTTACGGGCCATAGGCCACGGCCTGTAAATCATAGGCCGCACCTATGGCACCAATGTAATTTTCGAACTCTATGAATCGAGATAGGCCACGGCTCAGAAATCATAGGCCACGGCCTACAACACTGGGCTTGAATACTCGGACTCAAGATCCTCGATGAAGCACGGCCTCGACACCTGAGAGTATTTTTCTACACTTAAACGATTTCCAACCCTTTCCCAACATGATTATCATCAAAAAAACACAATAAAACAGCAACAAAACATGTTCTAAAGATTACATATCAAATCATATCACATTAATAACATCTAGGCATGATTTCTAAGCACAAACCAACTCTAAAACTTAACCTTAACATCATAAAACCTTATTTAAACTTTAGGAAGAGCCTCTTACCTTTTAGCAAGCAAAACATCAAGAACATCTGCAGCACTTCTAAGACTTCTCCAAGAAACCTATTTGATCAACCAATTGAACAAGAAACAATTGTGATCAAAGCTTCTAAACAAAAGGAACTACGAAATCAACCTTTCAAACCAACAAAACTTGATCATCTCTTGATGAATCCAAAACGGAGGCAACACTAACCTTAGTCCAAACTTGATGATCTTGATATCAAAAGAAAGCCTTCTCCACCCTGATTCCAAATCTTCCATCGATTATGAAAACGGATTCAGACTTGTGAGAATTTTGAAAAAGTCTCCTTCCTTGCTTATCTGTTTCTTTTTCTCCTCTCCTCTGCCAAGTTTGAACAAAAGTGGGATTTTCTTTTCTCTCAACTTCTGAAAACTTCCAAGTAAGGGAAGTTAATTTCTATAAAATAAACTTCCAATGAGTTATTGCAAGAAAGTCCTTTAATTCCCTTTTAATTTTATGAAAACCCCACAAATACTATTTTTTCCAAAACTAATATTTTTTTTACCAAGACTTTAATCCACAAATATTTAAATGTAATTTTCTCTTCCGTAAAAAGACACGTCTGTCATTTTATGAAAGGTCGGGATATTACACTGATGGTAGGGATTAAGCCACATGGGCTATCCGCATGTAGGTATGTACCATGCAATAATTCTCTGCACCATCCACTATGCACTGATCCGTTGGATCTACGATATGTGTATAAAAGACAAATACTATTTTGTCTTTTTGTATACATATCGTAAATCTAATGGATCAGTACATAGCGGAAGGTGCGGGTAAGAATAATATTCCCCATTTTCGTTTCAAACTCATAATTTTGCATGATAATATCACATGCCAACTTTATTGTGACATTTATTGAAAAAATACATTTATTGTGACACCAACTCACATCATACCCAGAAGAAATTTAAGTGGGGCTATTGAAACACATTGAAGATCGAGTGGGAACAAAATAGTATTATTACAACTTTCACCAACAAAACTATTTTATTTTTCGAATCTCGGTAGAATAATCGACTCCCACCTCATATAACTTAGGTCCGCCTCGGACTCATATTGTTCATAGGAAAACATGAAAAAAATTAGAATACAATCGAGATAAGAATGTTGTATCAAATGAATTTATCAAACAAATCAATTTATACTCTTTTATATGGTAGGTGTGTCTTCATCGAAAAATAGTGGAAATAAAAATATATAATGCATGTATAACTCTACTTATTTTAAGGACACCAATTGAAAAAGGTGCTGTGGTTTTTGGTTTTAGGTTTTATTTTTATTTTTAAACAAACCATTTTTTACAGTTTCAAAATTTACAAACCAAAACCGAAGCATAACTAAGTAAAATCATTTTATCCGGTCCAGTAACTCTAGTTTGGATTGGCTTGGTTCCGTTTTTTTTTCCCGGTTTTTTGTCTTCTCTATTCTTTCCGTTTATATTTACATACATGTGTGTGTATATGTGTGAGTGTGTGTACGGTTTATATACATACACACAACATGATATTATCAAATGTTCACATTAAGCTAATAATATTAAACCATGTAAACTATTTCACACCATCTTGTCATAGGTCTTATTAGGTTGGGGCCACAACCTACATGTGTGAGGTAGTTGGTTGAAGTGTTAACAAATAGCGGACTGAGATTAGCTATTTACATGTAGTAGTAATTAAATGGGCTATTATTTGCAGCAAGCCAATCTCTTCGTGCCCCACACCACAGTACAACCGTTTTTCGTAGGTGCATCATGAAAACCGACTTTGATTAAAGGACCCCATAATTAGTAGTGTCGATACACACACTCTCTCACACACACACACACACACACACACACATATATATATATATATATATATATATATATATATATATATATATATATATATATACACACACGCTACACACGCACACACGCATATATGCAAATATTAAAACACACATTTCTCTCTCTCCCTATATATATACACATGTCCGGGTTGGTCCAATTTTATTTTCAAAACAAAAAAAAATTGTTTTTCACGCTTTTGGTTTACAATACAAAGACCAACAAAAAATCACGATTGACGCTTTACTGGGTTTGGTTCGACCAGGTTGGTTTGATTTCGATTTTATTTTTCACCCTAACATCAATGGTGGTGACTTTAAGTCTGTTTAGAATACTAATGACCTTCGTCTCAAAACGTAAATCCATTAAGTTTTTTGATTTTGTCTCATAATATAAGCCTATTTAGAATACTACTGAAACATTTTTTTTCATTTTTTTACTCTACCCTTAATTTATTATACATCCAACAACTTTTCACTACTATACAAGTTTTACATTAATTCCTAAATACAACTTTTCCCTTAACTATTTTCTTAAACCGTGTGAAAATTCCTAAATAATATTTTTTGGGTATAATTTTGTTAGATAAAGATCACACATCCTCATATTTACATCTTCATCGTTCAAACCTACTTTCAATTCTTCATTAGGATGGACGATCCACGTCTTCTATGAATTTTTTAAATTGGTTATACGTCATTAATTTTGATGAAAAAAAACTAAAATGATCTTTGACTGTTAATAATGTAAAATAATGATAAGTTGATGGATATATAATAACTGAGGGGTAAAAGGAGAAAAATATAATAAATATTTTAGTAGTTATCTAAATGGATTTACATTATGGGACAAAATCAAAACGTTAAATGGAATTACATTTTGGACGGAGGTAGTAGTAAGTTTGTGTTTCTAATAACAAGCGGTACCTTTCGGAAAGAAAAAAAACACAAACGGTTATCTCTCAATAACTCAATAGCCCTTTTTTCTCCCATCCCGGAGAATGTTTCCGGTGCTTCAACTAGAGGAAAACAACTGTGCCGGAAAATAAAGCCGGTGAAATCTTTTCGGATAAAATCTTTGTATTTCAATCCATAGCTGTGATACCTCGTATCTTTGTAAAAGGTACAATTTTTTTTTATAATTTTGTGTGTGTCTTGATATTTTAATGATTTATGTTTTAATAGATTATACAAAGTCAAGATAAATATTTAAGGGTATTAACGGTATTTTAAAGGTGTAATTTTTAGTAAAGGCAAAATTGGAATCTATCCAACCTCTATATATACCCACATAACCCCAAAACCCCTAATTCATAATATTTCAAGAGAGGGGCCGGCAGCTTTGGGAGAAAAAGCAGAGGGAAAGAGAAAAGAAAGAAAAGAGAGGTAGAGCAGAAAAAGAGAGGAAGAAAAGCTAAATTTTGACTTTCCAATTAATCCGGCCGTTGAATCACAAAGCAATCACATCAAAATACTTCTCATGATGAGAGCTTCATTTTGATATACGTTTTATTCCGATCGGGTAAGAGTTTGGCAAGCCAATTTTCTAGATCTCTAAGTGTTCATGGGTGTTTTCCTATGTTTAAAATGTTGTAATAATCATGAACTTTGTTTTGGTGATAGATTCAAGTTGGTTGTTTGTGAGTCTAGAAATTCTTAAACATGCAAGTGTTCGTTCTTGGAATTATTCTTTTGGGTGTTTCCCAACTTATGGTTGTAGGGTTGTGGTATAGGTTTTGTTGTGTTCGGGGAATGATTTTGAGGAGTTGCTTCTCTAACTTAAGTTCGTAAGTTTGTTTGGGTCGTCACAAAGTCGGTAATACATTTTTATGAATGTGTGCATCATGTGGCCGATTGCTTGGATTATTGTTTTCTTAGATCTACTTGTACTACTTTTTGTGAAGTTAATCTTGAGTCCGGATCTGTGAAGACCTTCTTGTGTTCCCCATCAGGGCCGAAGCCTTTTTGGCCAAAGAAAGAGACGACGATCCAAGCACAAGAAATAGCAGCTTGTTCCATCTTGATCCGTCCATTTTACCATCTTTGCGTTCATCTGTGTTTGGTTTTCCACACACTTTTGGAACTTAATAAAATAACCAAAAAAAAAAAACCCTCAGATTTCATCCACGAATAAAGCATAATAATAGCCCTGATTTGAAAGGGCAGGTCCCCGTAGAATATTAATTATAGAGTAGTATATATATATATATATATATATATATATATATATATATATATATATATATATATATATATATATAGAATATTTATTGGATTCTTTTAATATTTTTGGTAGGGGAGTAGAGGAACTCCCTCAAGTCTACACAATTTTTACACCATTATCATCTTACCACATGTTTTTCACTTGTAAAAGAAATTCAAAAAAATTGAAAAAATCACAACCACAATTCAAAAAAACTTGTAAAAGAAATTCAAAAAAATTGAAAAAATCACAACCACAATTCAAAAAAATTGAAAAAATCACAACCACAAGATTATGTTGGGAGTAAAAATGGTGTAGACTTGAGAGAGTAACTCTATCATTACCCATTTTTGGTATTATCGATCATGTTTGAATATTATTATTTGTTATTTATGCATTTGGGCTTGACATTTTTTTTAAATCTTAGTTCAGGCCTATGCTGTGCTTTAATTTCCATTAAGATCTACTATCTTTGACTGGTTTTGGTATTGATGACACGGGATGGTTATCGTTTTCCATGTGAAATGAAGAAAACAAACATTGATGTAGTCCGAAAAATAAGTGAGTATCATTTTCAACTGATTATATATTGGTATGAGTATTTTCTTTTCTTCTCAATATATTCTCTCTAGCTTTGTATTATTAATGCTTATGTATCCATATATTAGCATGAGTATCTACTAGCATGAAGTTTTTTTCCTTCTAAATATCTGAGGCTTTTAATTGAAAATACAGAGATTCATTTAGAAAATTTAAACGAGTTAATGTTAATTTGTAAAAAATAATGATATTAAATTATTTTGAATTGAAAATACAGAGATACATTATGTTGTGCGTTATTTGGTTTTTTTTTTTTATGATAGAATATACAAAATAACAATCACAATCAATCTTGAGTCTTCTGCTGGTTGATTCAATTCAAATTGAAATTGCCTGATCAACACTCACTATAGGCTTTCCTTTGATTTGTTTTTTTTGTTTGTTTGTTTTTTTTTTTTTTTCGTTAGTGCATTGTTTTTATTGGAAACTGCCTAAATCTATAATCAAGGGTGAAAGTGTGCTTGTATCAATGTGGAACGTACATGCTTTAGATTGTTGTTTTGTTTTATAGATTATAGATAAACAAAAGTACATAGAGGGTGTTGCAGAAACAGTAGGCGGAGCTGTAGGGAGAGAGGAATAAAGTGGTAAATCAACAATGGGAAGGGATAATAGGATAGATTGTGGTGTGTAAGTGGCTGTAGCATTGGATGGTGCCGTGTACGGGAAGCTTTGCCCACTGTCCAATGAGTTGGGACTTGGGAGTTCTGTCCATGGCTAAGCTGCTATTTCGTTGGGAAGACGACAATGTATATGTTGCCTTGTGAAAAAGAGCAACAATGAAACATATTGTACGCCCTGGTGTGAGTGATGCTAATTATACAGTTTATGACCAGTGTTCTAAAAGACCTAGGCGCTAGTCGGACGGTGATGGAGCGCCTGGCGCCTAGAAAAATGAAAAAAAAAATTTCCAGCAAAACAAAAACACCCGTCAGTTGATCGTGAAATATATTTACATTTTATATAAAGAAACTAAATGACGTAAACTTGTCATATTTACATTTTATATAAAGAAACTAAATGACGTAAACTTGTCATTTTTGAAAGAATGTGATAAGCGGCACAACATAAATGCACAACACACTTCAAGAGTGGGTATTATGGGCCACTGCTTTTGATCACCACGTAAATCACTTTAAAAATCTCATTGAAGGCTTGTTTTTATACATAGGGGTCCACCAGAAATCTTTTAAATTCTATTGGTTAGGCACACCAAGTAGGATTTGGTCCTGGACCATAGTAAAATTTCTGTAGGATCACTGATTATGATGTGAGACCTATTGAAGCATATATGTCTAATGAAAATCAATCAATTGCTTAAAATATGTTGTGGCATTTATTGTGTGGCAGAAACATTACTCTTTTTCTATTTAACAATAGCTAAGCTAACGTGTCATAAGAAAAACTAAGCTAACATTTTGTTTTTACGAAAACGAAAGACACACACGAACCATTTTCGCCCCAAACGGACTCGAACTACAACATCGAACCATTTTCGCCCCAATGGACTCAAACTATAACATTTAAATAAAGGAAAAATAAATCTTAAAGCACGCATAAATTGCTAGTTGCTTGTATTTGTATTTTTTTGTTTTGTTTCTGCGGTAAGATTAATGTGTTCTCTATGTCAGGGTCTCTTGTGATTCAGCTTTCGTTTCTGGTTGGTGCTTCACCTGCGCTACACCGTATGATTCTATTAACATGCTTCAGTTTCACAATATGAATCAGCACGGTGAGTTCCACCACCACCGTGGCATTTATCACAATCTTCTTAAAAGCATGGCTGAACTGGAGATGCACCAACAAGGTAGGAATCCTCCTTATAATTATTTGTTTCCTAATGAACTTCCCGAACAAAATGTGTTTTTAATTTTTTTTTTTTTTTTTTGAAAGGGCTCACGCCTCCTCTACCCGACGTCCGTGATCAGTGGCGGATCTAGTAAGGGGTGACGGGGGTCCACGGACCACGCTAAAAATAAAAATACTCTATATTTTACCTATAGAAAATATTTCAGACCCTGTGAAAAAAATTATTTAGTGTGTTAAATATTTACGGACCCCGCTGAAAAAACATTCTGGCTCCGCCACTGTCCGTGATGTAGATTCAGACAATGATGGTCCGTCAGCGTCAGCATCCTCTGCATCCGCATCCGCATCCGCATAATCTCAATTCTGATTGATGCTTACGTAAGAAGTCTTCTTGCTCAGTTTTTTATTTGCCTTCTCGCTCTTTTTTTTATTTGTTTTTTTTTGGTTTTTTGTTTTGTTAATGGTTTCAAGTCGGCGAATGAAACTTGAGTTGTCGAGGCTGGATGAAACTTACTCTTAATGGATTCTCGGAAATTCTTTAAATGTAGTAAGTTGAAGTTTCTATCAACACAAATGGCTTTCCCACACAAACTCAGCCCCTTTTTCTCCCATCCCGGAGAACGGGTCTTGTGCTTTAACTGGAGGACAACGGCGGTGCTGAAAAAACCGCCGGTGAGATCTTGTCGGATAAACGAGTCTTTTAAAAACACATTTAAATGATAGATGCTCGGGATTATGAATATATATAAACAGAAAGCAGTCAACTTTTGATTCATTAAAAAAATAAACCTCCGGATTGGGACTTAAAGGCAACACATCCAAAACCATTAATCAGGATAAGGGCAAATCAAACAAAAGGGACTCTAGAGTATTATTAAGGGTTCTTAGATTGAAGGTTTTTTTTCCCTGATTTTTTTACTTAGCACTATATATGGACTTTATTAGGAGAGTTGATTCACATCCGACCTCTAACACTACATCAAATTTAATTATATACGAATTAATCCATTTCTAATAATTTGATTTTCACAATCATTTTTCTAAAAGTCAATTTTTGACGTGGTTTTATGGTAGATGAGAATTTACATGAGTTGTGTTACATCTAAAGATCCCTAGTGAATATCCTAAGGAATAGCACACTTGATAACATTATTTAATAAAGCAATGGGAAGATGGAAGTCGGCAGAAACACTTCTACATCCACCCTTCACGCTATACGACGTGGTAAAAAGTGTTATTGTAGCTTCTTATTTTTTTATTATCCCACTATCTCTTTTCTAAAAAGTGTCTTATCACAATGGCAAATAAAGAGCTATTGTACATGCGCCAAGGGTCAACAACAAAATTAAATTAAATCAAGGCAAATTAACGGGGATAGTAGCAATTTCGGGCACCTTAACGGCTCCCAGAACACTCATGGAGTCTATGGAAGAAAGCTGATCGTTCAGCCCACTAAGCTCGACGGCAATAGTTTTTACACTCTCATGGTCCTAGACAAGACAAAGATGCTTAGTTCAAATGGATAACACAATTTAACAATCATTTAAATTTCATAAAAATGTTTGGCTACCACATGAATCTAATAGCTGAGGGTCAACTATCCACGATAAAGTGGAATTCCGAGAACATCAAATGTTATATGGTTAGAAAGGCATCAATCCTACATAAATAAAATAGATTATTAATTAAAATAAATTTAATGAAACTCAATTGAAAGCATCTTCCAAGGATAAAACATACACCATTTGGGTCGCAATCTCGTTTCTTGGAGCTTAAAGAAACAAACATCCGTGATTCGTTCGTCCACTGAAACTGAATATAAATATGTGGCCAACACTGCTGCTGAGCTCAACTGGGTATCTTTTATACTTTAGGATGTTGGGCACTTGCTCCAACCTTCTCGCCTGATTTATTGTGACAATCTTGGAGCTGCCTACCTCAGTGCCAATCCGGTCTTCCACTCCAGGATGAAACATGTGGCCATCGACTTTTACTTTGTTCGGGAACAAGTGCAAAGGGCAAACTACGGGTTACACATGTCTCTTCACATGACCAAACTTCGATCTCTTCTTACCAAGCCCTTGGATAAGCTTTCGTTTCAAGCTCTTCTTGTCAAGCTTGGTCTCTCCTACGGCCGTCCAGCTTGAGGGGACGTAATAGAGAAAATACTCATTTATTGTATATCATTCTCATTTATTATATGATTATGTGAATATTACACTACAATAATTAGTTGATTTGATTGATTCTAGAAATCACCAATTACCTGTATATATTGTACCAATCCTCTCGATGTAATACAAGTTAATTTTCCACAATCATCTTTTAATCTATTAGTGAAAATGGGGACAGTGATGCAGACGAGGATTCTGTGAGCGAGGAACAAAGAAAATTTGATGCGGCAGAAACATTTAGAGTCCCTAATGAGGTTGATATCTCTCGTTTTAGTTAAGGATGTGCACTTTACGGTGAGCCGAGGATCCTCGACTACACTTGAGCCCGGATCGCTGCGAGAGCATCCTGACTACATTTGAGCATGGATCCTTTGCAGTGGATCCGGGCTACATTTGAGCTCGGATGTTTTAGGGCACCGTAAAGAGGATCCTGGCTACCTTTGTGTCCGGATCCTCTGCAGTGAACAATATGCATCTATATATTCTTGTGAAATAAATTAAAAAATCTTAATATATATAGTAGTAGCTTATATTAATTATGCATATCTTGGACGACCAAATAATTCTGATGCAACAAAAATCTTATATATAGTAGCTTATATAATTGTGCATATCTTGGACGACCAAATAATATTAATTGTGCATATCTTGGACGACCAAATAATTCTGATGCAACAAAAATCTTATATATAGTATATATATAGCTTATATTAATTATGCATATCATGGACGACCAAATAATTCTGATGCAACAAAAACGACGCCGTTTTGGCATTTGATAGATATCCTCAAAGAAACCACTTGCCCTTATATATGATATATTAAATCATTCCTGATAACGCCTAAGAAAATTACGCAAGGATTGAAAGAAATCATAAATTCTGGGAAAATGCATTGTCTCCTTCGCTCCCTTTTGGGATTGGTTGCATTTGTGCTGCTTCCACCGGCACTGCCTTTTGTACCTCTATTTTCAGAACATTAATTCATGTTTCCATTCATCTCTTTTTTGTTGCTCTCATATTCCTTTTACAGTGTTTCATCTATTGTTATATTTCTTCTGCTGTCGATGGAAGTTGGGAGAAGATGATCAATGTAAGTGTAGAAATACAACACAATGTTTCAATGATTCAACACACACAAAGACACACTTAGTATTAGAAAGCTTTGTTCTTAAGCTTCTCACTTGGTTGATCCAATTACAATCACAAACATCACCGATTTATAAGGTACACTACTAACATATGAATACATGTGAATTACATTGTCAATAACATGCTTGGAAAGTCTTTGGACGGTGGACGGTGGACGGTGGACGGTGCAACCATTGATACATAAAGCTACACACATAGAGATTTTGTTCACACCTCTACATTGCCTGTCTTGAACCAAAATCTTCAAACTTGATCATTCCGAGCATCTTCACCAATTTAGTAAATGACTCCATCTTCAATTGTTTTGTGAAGATATTTACGACTTGTTCTTCAGTTGGACAATAATCAATAACAATCTCTTTTTCACGAACCAACTCTCTTATAAAATGATATTTGATATCAATGTGCTTGCTACGACCATGAAAAACAGGATTCTTCGATAGTTATTGAAGCTGATGTGTTGTCACAATAAATCTTCGTTGGTTCCTTTTGTTGATGATGCAAAAAATCAAGAATGCGCCTCAACCACATTGCTTGCGTAGCACTACTTGTGGTCGTCATATATTCTCGCTTCTACTATTGACAAAGCAATCACCGTTGTTTCTTCGACGACCATGAGAAAACGCCGATCCCAAGAAAAATGCATAACCTTATGTGCTTTTTCGTTGAACCGTGTCACCGGCCCAAACACTATCCGTGTATCCAATGAGAGAAATATCATTAGCACATGAATAAAATATTCCATGACTCTGTGTACCTCTGATATATCTCAATATCCGCTTAGCTGCTTGTAAATGAGACTGATGCGGCGACTCCATAAAACGACTTATAAGTCCAACACCATAGGTTATATTGTTAACGGTGAATTTTATGGTTTTTATCGCTTTATTCCGTAACAATGTTCTTCGTATTTTATTACTTTTCATAGAAAAGTATGAGTTTAATTGAAATATTGAGGGGTTGTGTATGAAAAGGATTAAAATGTAAATTCGAGCTATTTATGTGGTTTATTAGTCATTTTCTATATATATATATATTTCTGCCAGCTTTGCATGTTTTTACCCCTTGTAGATATACATTTTCGAGCTCAAAAGAGGATTAAATGGTGTCAAGGATCGAGTTTATCTGAAGGAAAGAGATAAAGGTGAAGTCGGTTGAAGATAGAGATGAGAAAATCAAGATTTGATTGATGACCGAATCAAGGCGTCCAAGGCCGTCCAAAGGACGGGCGTTTGAAGTACCAGGCGGGCGTCCGTGAGGAGATTTTTGATTCGAGTCTTGCCAAAATTAGCAAACGAAAGTCCATTTTTGCATAGGGCGGACGCCCAAGAAGACTCGTCGATTCGATGAATTTTGTGAAGACCGGGCGGGCGTCTATCCTTCGGGCGGGCGTCCGCCGGCCGACTTAACCCTAGCCGCCTCAAAATCCTATAAATACCAAAGTGTGTTGAACCCTAATCATACCATATCATATCATTCACTCAAAAAAAGGTCACAGCAGCCGCATATTCCGAGGAGCAAACACGGAGAGGAATTCTTTCATCCCAACAATCATGATCACCAACATGATTGTTGGCTAAACATCTCGCGGTGGGACAACGGGGGAAACCAATCAACAACCACGCCAACTAGAGGATTTTATGCTAAATCTTAGTGAGTTATATTTACTGTTTTTCATCAATTGAATTTTGTAAGGATTGTTTATGTTTTATTGAATCGAGAGGTCGATGAAACTACCGTTTTGATTGATTTTATATGAGAATATGATTCAAGTTGTGATTTATTTCAATTGATGCAATTAATTATAATTCAAGAGATTGTTTATGATTAATTGAGTAGAGTTTTGGAGACAATCTCATGATCGTGTTATGCATGTTAGTTTAGTTTTGCTTGAGAAAGAAAACGAAACCCTAGAAATTGATTAAAGAGATTTAATCGAATTCGTGATTTGATCATTACTAAAAATCGTACCTTTAGCTCACAATCTAGTTGGGGTTGGTTGGTTGGTTGGTGGATTCTCGTTGCCTTGCCGTTATTTTAAATCTTTGATAAACCAAATTCGTTCGTATCAATTGCTACGTTTAGTTATTTTGAAAACCCTAGCTTTTACCTGCTGTTTCTGCATATTTTCTGTTTTTAGATCATAATCGGACGCCCGTCCACATCAGTGAACGCCCGTCCAGTGTCGTTTTTGTTCTATTTTCTGCTATTTTCTGTTTCTAGTCATAGTTTCTAGATTATAATTAATATATACCTTAGTTTTAGATAGTAATTTGTGACATAATCGATTTAATAACTGCATCTCAATCCGATAAACGTTCGATTCCCTTAGGACGACCCGGTAACACCTTTACTACGATCCTTGCACTTGGGGTGTTCCGGTAATTATAAATTTAAAACGAGTTTTTACCGAACATATATCCGGTCTAGTTGAAGTCAGGTATCTCAAGTTTCCAACAAGTCTTCGAAAATATGTAGGATCAACAAACTCACCGGTGCCATCTTTTATCAACTTTAGTTTTTCTTCCACCGGAGTTAAGATTGGTTTAGCACAATCCATCTTAAACTTCTTCAAAATATCACCTGCATATTTCTTTTGTGAAATGAAGATTCCACTATCCATTTGATAAATCTCTAAACCAAGAAAGTAAGATATCAAACCAAGATCTGTCATTTCAAAATGACTAGTCATAGCCTCCCTAAATTCTGAAATCATTTGTGCGTTATTACCAGTAAAAATAAGATCATCAACGGTAAGCACACAATAATGATGTCACCTCCATCAGAATATTTGACATATAAGGTATGCTCGTAAGGCATCATTCGAAACCATGATCAATAAAATAATAGTCAATACGAGTATACCATGCTCTCGGGGCTTGTTTGAGTCCATACAACGCCTTTTTCAAGCGATAAACTTTACTTTCTTGTCCTTCAAATATATATCCTGCAGGTTGATCCACATAAACTTCTTCCTCAAGAACACCGTTGAGAAAAGCAGATTTCACATCCAACTGATAAAATTTTCCACGAACTTTGAGCAGCAAGAAATAACCATACGAACTGAATCAAGTCTTACAACATGAGCGAACACCTCAAAATAATCAATACTTGTCTTCTGCTTGTATCCTTTTGCTACAATTCTGGCTTTATAGCGATCCGCCTTTCCATTGGCTTTGTACTTTGTTTTGTACACCCATTTTACCCAAATGAGTTTCTTGCCTGGTGGAAGGTTTGTCGACTCCCAAGTATCATTCTTCTCAATTGATGAATCTCATGATCCATTGCTTGTATCCGATGTCGTTTCTCAAGCTTCTTCAAAGCTAATCGATCACAATCCATGAACAAAGCGAATTAACAATTTCTTCATCGACATGTCATTATCATTTCCAATGACATAATCTCGTGTCGAGTGTAATCGCCTGCTTTTAGTTGTTGACGACTAGACGAAGATTCGATAACAATTATTTCCTCTCTTGGTGGTTCTGTTTGTTGTATACTAGAACCAACAACTGGAATAGAAGTACTGCTTGGTTTTTCAACTTGCTTAGGTGACCAATCCCAAGCTTCTTGTTCTTCAAATATAACATCCCAGCTGATAACAACTTTTCTTGTTACCGGATTAAACAACCTAAACCCTTTTGTTTGATGAGAATATCCAATAAAAATACACTTTTCGGATTTATCATCCAATTTCTTTCATAAAACATCGTGAACATGGGCATAAGCAATACAACCAAAACTTTCAAATGTCGATATTTGGCTTTCTCCCTGTCCATACCTCATATGGTGTTTTTCCACCTGGTATACTTATGGTAGGACACCTGTTTAAGACATAAAAGGCACAAGCAACGGCCTCTGCCCAAAAAGATTTAGGCAATTTCATAGAATGCATCATAGACCTTACCATGTCCATGACCGTTCTATTTTTCCTCTCTGCCACTCCATTCTGCTGAGGAGTATATCTGGTGTTCATCGATGTTTGATACCATTATTTTCCAGAAAATCATCACAGACAATATATTCAGTTCCTCTGTCTGTTCTCAAAGTTTTAATTTCATATCCACTCTATTTTTCAATGTATTTTTTAAAACTTTTAAAAATATCACAGGCATCAGATTTATTTCTCAGATATACTCTCATGCTTTTCGACTGAAGTCAACAATGAAAGATATAAAATACTTACTACATCCGTTGGGAGGTTCTTCAACGTAACACAAATCCGAATGAATCAGCTGCAGTGGTGTACTTGCCCTCCATGCCTTATTCTTTGGAAACGGATCTCTGTGATGTTTCCCCAAAGTACATGACTCACAAACATTATGAGGAAAGTCAATACCCGGTAATCCCAATACCGACTTATTCCTGGCAAGAAACTTTAAACTTTCAAAGTTCAAATGTCCAAATCTCAGATGCCATAACCATGTATCATCAAAACTCACAGAACTAAAACAAGGTAAACTGCAACAATTAATTTTCAAAGGAAACAAACGGTTAGTACTCATGTTTACCTTTTCAATGAGCCCTTTCTCTTGATCACTTACTGTGCAAGTTTCTTGATTGAAGACTATGCTATAGCCTTTTTGTGACAACTGTCCAATGCTCAACAAATTATGACGTAAACTAGGCACATAGAATACATCAGAAATAGCATTAGAAAAACAATTTTTTAAAGTGTAAGCGATTCTTCCTTTTACAAGAACTGGAACCTCGGTATTGTTTTCAAATTTAACAGTTGATTGTACAGAAGTATCCAAATCAGAGAACAATTCTTTGTTCCCACACATGTGATTACTACAACCTGAATCCAGAATCCAATCATTTTTATGGTTCTCATTAGTTCCAAAATTTGCCAATAATGAAGTTTCCAGACTATTATCATTATTTTCTGCAACCTTAGCATGATTTTCTGATTATTATTCTTGGACCGACAATGATTTTGATAATGTCTGTATTTCCTGCAATTATAACACTGAATTTTCCGATTTGTCTTTTTTTTTGAAAAATCATTACTTAGTTCATTATGACCAGAATCATTATTATTTCTTTGGTGATTGAAATTGCCTCTGCCTTGGCCTCGTCCTCGACCACGGCCTCTACCACGAAAATTCTGACCACGTTGACTGAATTCAACATGATTCGATGATTCTGACTTTTGATTTGACACTTTTAGTTGGGTCTGCAAAGCTTCCTCAACAATAGCTATAGATTGTTGATCAAGAGAAATTTCATGATACGGGAAACCCAAGTTTCACGTACACGTTGAAACGATCTAGAATTATCACGATTTTGGCTCTCAACCCTCAAGAAACCTTTCTTGAAAACCTTGAATTGATCAAAACCCCTGGAGACCGCGCCCAAGAAACCTTGATTTGTGAACGTTCAAGAATTGCCAATTCTTGAATTTGATGTTCAAGATTAAGTTTATACGTAAACTTAAAAAAACGTAATTTTTCTTGCCAAAGCAAAGAAGAAATTTTATATAATTCTCAATAATTGTGTGTTTTAAACAAAAGACTCCTAAGCCTTATTTATAGGCTTACAACTAAAGAAAATAAATCCCAAATTCCGATGTGGGACAAAAAACTAAAAGTAACCCCTAAGTGTTTTATTAAAAATAACCTAAATAAACTCTTAAAAATATGCGCCTACACCTCTACTCACATCCATCAAAGAACAACGAGCAATACCGACTTCTCACAATCAACCTGTAGCTTCGTGAACCTCGGCGAATGTCTCACGTAACCAATGTCGATAAAGCTTCGTCTCGCTTCTTGCGTTGCAATCTGGTCAGCGGTCCATCTCTAATCACCAAAGGATCCTTAGCCTTAATCGGTGACATAAGATCATGATGTGTGACCGGTGGCAACGGTTCTGAACTCACATCATTCCCTCCCAGGTTGAGAAGGATCTGCCCTCGGATCATAAGGATTATCAAACAAAGACAACTCGTCGGGCCGGAAAGGAGAGAGATCAAAGAACATTCACCAAGTAGACACGCCCCCAACTGGTGGTAGATCAATCACGTAAGCGTTGGGGTTGATTCGTTTCAAGCACTTTGAACGGTCCATCACCTCTCGGATGCGGCTTGGTCTTCCTCTTGTGCGGAAACGCTCTTTCCTCATATGTAGCCACACGTAATCTCCTGGCTCGAAAATCATGGGCTTTCGGCCTCGATTAGCTTGCTTTACATATCTAGCGATCACTTCTTCGACATGCTTCCTAGCTTTCTCATGCATATCCTTTACCATTGCGGCTTTCTTCTCACCATCCAAACTAGTGACTTCTCCTCGCAGCAAAGGCAATAGATCAATAGAGCATTTGGATTAAATCCATAAACAAGCTCAAAAGGTGAATATTTAGTTCTTTGAGTGAGTAGCACGGTTATAAGCAAATTCAACAAAAGGCAAGCATGATTCCCAATTTTTCAGGTTCTTCTGCACAATCACACGCAATAATTGCCCCAAAACACGATTCACAACTTCACCGACCATCGGTTTGTGGGTGATATGCAGAGAAAATGATAAATGCGTGCCTAGCCTTATCCACAAATATCTCCAAAAGTGACTCGACAAACTTAACATCCCTATCACTAACAATAGACTTAGGCACTCCATGCAACCGCACAATTTCTTTCAAGAATAAATCAAAGAATGTATGAAGCATCATTAGTTTTATTGCATGGCAAAAGTGCGCCATTTTAGAAAATCTATCCACGACTACAAATATGGAATCCTTACCACTTTTAGAACGTGGAGTCCTAGCACAAAGTCCATGGAAAGATCACCCAGGGGGAATAAGGAATGGGAAGCGGAATGTAAAGACCATGAGGCAAAGACTTAGATTTAGCACGCTTACACGCAATACATGACTCACAAAATTTCTGAACATCCCTGCGCATATGTGGCCAATAAAAGTGTGTGCTCAACATGTCAAGTGTCTTTGTAACACCAAAATGACCCATCAATCCCCAAAGATGCGACTCTTTAACAAGACAATCACGAATAGAACATCCGAATGCACACACGGTTTTCCTTATAAAGGAACCCGTCAAAGATATAAAACTTGCCATCTAACTTGTAAGATTCATCAGTTATAGCATGTTGGCATTTCTTAAAGATCTCATGGAAATCTAGATCAAGCAAGTAAAGGTCTTTAATATGCTCAAAACCTAACAGCTTAGTCTGCATGTGAGTAATTAAAGTGTATCTCCTAGACAATGCATCAGCTACGGTATTTTCTTGACCTTTCTTGTATTTAATCACATATGGAAATGATTCAATAAACTCAACCCACCTAATATGTCTAGCATGCAATTTATTCTGACTTTTTAAGTACTTGAGAGACTCATGATCAGTATGAATAACAAACTCCCGAGGTCTAAGGTAATCTTTGCCGGACTTGCAAACATCTTACTAAGGCATACAGCCTTCCTTATCATAGGTGGCATAGTTCAAAATGCCACTTTTAATTTTTCACTAAAATAAGCAATAGGTCTGCCTTCTTGAATAAGAACACCCCCAATTCCCACACCCGAAGCATCACATTCAAGTTCAAATGTTTTATCAAAATCAGGTAATGCAAGAATAGGGGCTGAAATCAACTTAGATTTTAAGGTTTCAAAAGACTCCCTTTGTTTTGGACCCCATTGGAATGGAGCATTCTTCTTGATTAGATCATTCAAGGGCGCGGCAATGGTGCTGAAGTACGGCACGAATCTCCTGTAAAATCCTGCTAATCCGTGAAAACTCCTCACTTCAGAAGCATTCTTTGGCTCGGGCCATTCTTCAATTGCTTTTACTTTATCTTTGTCAACTTCAATGCCCTGCGAACTCACAACGAAACCCAAAAACACAACCCTCTCCATGCAAAAAGAACACTTTTTAAGGTTTGCATATAATTGGGCTTGTCTAAGGGCATCCAAAACAGCTCTAACATGATCAACATGTGAATCAAGATCTGGACTATAAATGAGTATGTCATCGAAATAAACGACAACAAAGTGACCTATGAACTCCCTAAGCACTTCATTCATCAAGCGCATAAATGTAGCAGGGGCATTAGTAAGTCCAAATGGCATGACTAGCCACTCATATAATCCATATTTTGTTTTGAAAGTCAAGTTTCCATTCATCTCTGGCCTAATTCTAACTTGGTGATAGCCTGATTTTAAATCAATTTTAGTGAAGTATTTACTCCCTTTAAGCATATCAAGCATATCATCTAATCTAGGAATAGGATGGCGATACTTTACCGTTATTTCATTAATTGCTCTGCAGTCTGTGCACATCCTCCATTCACCTGTTTTCTTTGGCACCACTATGACTGGTACGGCACAAGGTGACATAGACTTCCTAATCTTCTCGTTGGCCAGCAACTCTTGCACTTGTCGTTCTATCTCAGCAGTCTCTGCTGGGTTGGCCCTATAAGCTGGGCGATTGGGCAAAGACAAAGACCAGGATGAAATCAATCTGTGCTCTACTCCTCGAAGTGGCGGTAATCCTTCGCTCTTCTCCTCCGGGAAGACATCTTCATATTCTGCAAAATGCAGACACAAAACACTTGGAACCCCGGTTAGCTCAGATATGGAAAGTAAACAAGGAAAGGGGAAAGTGAGTGTGTGCTATCATCAAAGACAAGTGGAGATTCCTTGTAGACAAAGACAAATAAAACCTTACCATCAACAACACGATTCTCAGAATCGATTTGTGCTTTACACGCTTACCTCGGTCCTAACTCAATGACATCGTTGTCAAGGGTCTTAGAACCGTAGGTTTTCTCTCGGCTACCCCTTTAGCCACGGGTTTGGAGGGTCCTATGGCCTTGCTTTGCCCACGGTCAGTAGTGGTTTTGCCACGGCTTTGGTGGTCTTGCTCTCCGAGCTTTCTTCTTCGCTTGTTCCCTAATTTCTCCGAACATCCTTTGATCTTTATGAATTTCTTGGGGAGATAGGGGAAAAAGTGTAACTTTCTTACCATTGTGAGAGAAGGAATATCTATTTAAGCGACCATCAAAAGAAACAGATTTGTCAAACTGCCATGGTCTGCCTAGTAAAAGATGAGAGACATGCATAGGCACAACATCACAAACAACTGTATCCTCATATTTAGGTGTGGTGAAGGTAACCTTGCATTGCTTAGTAACTTTTAAGTCGCCACTCTCATTCAACCATTGTAAATTATAAGGGCGCGGGTGTGCTTCCGTGGGTAAATTCAGATTTTGAACACACTCAAGGCTAACAACATTCGTGCAACTACCTGAGTCAACAATCAAACTACATAGTTTACCTTTGATTAAGCACCTCGTTTGAAAAATATTATCCCGTTGATCAACTAGTTCATCAGGTTTGACAGCTGCATGCAATGCTTTCATGGAAACAAGAGACTTACCACATGGAGCATATTCCTCAACATCGAATTGCTCATCCTCTTCATAACCATCATCCTCCTGTTCCTCCTCAGACCATTCGCCTTCTTCATAGACCGGGTCAACAGTTAAGCCTGACTCTTTATCAATGTATAAACCTTCTTTGCAGACGAAGGCCTTCTTATTACCACACTCATTAGCTTTATGGCCTATCCCATGGCATTTAAAACACTTAATAACAGATGGTCTTCCTTCAAATCCAGGCGCTTTAGACTTACCCTTGTCAGCGACTGGAGTTCTATCCTTGTTTTGCACCGGCGTAGGGGAGTCATTAGTAACATTACCACGCTTAAAGAAAGGATTATTACCATTGTTGCGGGGTTGGAAAGAATTGACCCGATTGGATGCCTGGGAGTTACCCTTGGCCGAACCCCATCTCTTAGATTTGAGTTGCTCCTCTTTAGTTTGAGCTGCATGGAACACGTCTTCAAAAGTGTCCAATCTCATGAGTTCTATAGCATCAGCAATATCATACCTCAAAGCACTAAGAAACCTTCGTACGGTATACTCCTCGGGTTCATTAGTATCCGTTCTAAGCATAAGCTTCTCAAGTGTATCTCTTAATTCGGCGACGGATTTATTCCCCTGAGATAGATTTTGCAACATCTTTACTTGATCCCTCATGTAAGAGGAAGGACCCAACGCTTATGCATTTCCTCTTTAAGTATCTCCCACGAGTTAATTTCAGACTTTCTTTGTCTCCTCGCTTTTCATTAGTACTAGATAGCCATAATAAGGGAAGCTCATCAAATTCAATAGTGGCCAAGTGTACCTTTTGCCTATCAAGTGCATCGACGACATTTGAAAACCTTTTCACATTTAGCTACCCAAACAAAATAATCATTCGGATCAAGAGTACCTTTGAATGGGGGAATTTTCAATTTGATACCTCTAACATCTTCTCAGAGCTTCGTCTTCACCGATATCATCTTGGTCAAACCTAGGTTGACGCTGTCTCTCTTCTTGGTTGTTGTTGTATTTCCTCATCGTTATCCGGATCTTCTCCTCAACTTCAAACCCAAAATTTTCATGTACTTGCCAAGTTTCCTCTCGCTTAGGTGGTCTTATAGCACTCGCCCGTGGATCGCACTCTCCTCTACCCCTACGGTTTGGGATGGTGGTACTAGGCGCCGGTTCGCCCTCGGTCGGGTTAGGTTGCCTGGCTTGGGCATTTACGGCAAGGGCTTCAAGTCCGCCACTATGGCCGCCGGTTGATCCATTTTAGCGGCTTGTTGTTTATGTCCTTCCCAGTAGTGCCCGAATGGTAGCCTCCTGGCCAACAATCCATCGTGTCACATTCCCATCCGCTGGTTGGGATCCGTCTCCTCGGTTGGACCTCGCCATCACAACACGAACAAACACAAGTAGTAGAGAAAATAAAAGGAAATAACGTGAAATCCACTAACCTGGAGAGATGTATTTGATCTCAAAGAGATCCTTTCAAATTTTCAAGGTTCTCGTAGTAGTGTTCCTTGAAGTTTTGCAATTTCCAAGGTATTAAGAACAAGTGTCCTTCGAAGGTCGAAGCTCAAGGTAACACAAAGGCTGGTGGTTTTTCTACGAATAGGATGCTAAGAACAATGGTTTGGAAAACAGCCACCAAACTACTTAAATTAAACCACACTTTCAAACAGAGTGTTAAGATTTTTAATCCCAGATTCCCGCTTGTAGTTCTCGTAAATTAAAAATCGATTCAAACGATGAACTCAAGATCACAACAATAGAGTAAATTCAATCTTTTCTTTCAAGATCTTTCAATTACCAAAATGAACCTTAAGAGATTTCTCATCATGGTGATATTTGATTTTTTTTTTTTTTTTTGAACAATTCACCGAGCATAACACCTCTAGTAAGTTGAGAATGAGATTTACATTGGGTGAGGCAGGCTAAATCGAACCAAGCACACTGAGCATAACACCTCAAAATTTGAAATTGTTACCGGAGATTTCTGGCTGGCAGTGGTTATTTTATTTTTTTGTCAATATAGACCACTGAGCATAACACCTCAAATAACGATTCTTTCTTCTTTTTTTTTTTTTTTTTTTTTTCACACTATAAGTGTTTCTTCCTTGAAGACTCTTGAAATCAGATTGCTAAGCCTATTATTATGTTCTTGTTTAACGTTTTAAAATCTAATTTTAAAATTTCAAGAACACAATTCGAAAATTTCAAGGATGCAAATATCCAACAAATAGCCTTAAAACGGATGCCTTAACTTATGTATTTTAGGTTTGTATATCACAAACACAATGTTGGGTAAAAGGGAAAATGAAACACGACAGATGTACAAAATGGAAGCAACAGAAAAAATTTCTTACGATATTTTTTTTTTTTTTTTTTTTTTTTTTTTTTTTTTTTTTTTTTTTAACTGTTGACCGAAATAAAATAAAATAAAATAATAAAATAAAATGAAACAAAATTAGAACAATTGAATTAATGTTAGCTAGGTCAAGACCATTTAGATCAAAAAGGCGGCTGGGCAAAAGAATTTCGGCGGCTGCCTTGCAAAAGTTTGTCCTTTTATTTTATTTTATTTTTTTTTTTTTTTATTTTAAACTATGACCTACTAAAGAAAATATACAAAATTAAAGTAAGACTAATTATGTCAACAAAAGACGGCTGGAAATTCATGGCTGCTGCAATTGCAAAAACTGCCTCCTTTTTTTTTTTTTTTTTTTTTTTTGACAGTGGAAGGGCAGGAACGCACAAGGCTGAAAACAATTAATATAAAAAAAGAGGGCGGGCGTACTTTGGCTAATGAAGAACACGCACTGTGGTGTGGTGACGTGATGATTCAACCTCCTCGATACCAATTGATACGGAAACCCAAGTTTCACGTGACACGTTAAACGATCTAAATTATCACGATTTTTGGCCTCAACCTCAAGAAACCTGTTCTTGAAAACCTTGAATTGATCAAAACCCTTGGAGACTCGCCCAAGAAACCTTGATTTGTGAACGTTCAAGAATTGCCAATTCTTGAATTTGATGTTCAAGATTAAGTTTATACGTAAACTTAAAAACGTAATTTTCTTGCCAAAGCAAAGAAGAAATTTTATATAATTCTCAATAATTGTGTGTTTAAACAAAAGACTCCTAAGCCTTATTTATAGGCTTACAACTAAAGAAAATAAATCCCAAATTCCGATGTGGGACAAAAAAAACTAAAAAGTAACCCCTAAGTGTTTTATTAAAAATAACCTAAATAAACTCTTAAAAATATCGCCCACACCTCTACTCACATCCATCAAGAACAACGAGCAATACCGACTTCTCACAATCAACTCAGGCTTCGTGAACCTCGGCGAATGTCTGCGTAACCAATGTCGATAAAGCTTGTCTCTCGCTTCTTGCGTTGCAATCTGTCGGCGGGTCCATCTCTAATCACCAAAGGATCCTTAGCCTTAATCGGTGACATAAGATCATGATGTGTGACCGGTGGCAACGGTTCTGAACTCACATCATTTCATAGGATATTAACTCACATTCCAACTGATCTATAGTTATTTCATCAAGATTTCTGGTCGCTTCAATGACCGTTTTCTTCGTATGAAATTTTTGCGTTAATGGTCTGAGGATTTCTGCACTACCTGTGCCTCCGTCAGACGCTCGCCCTTTGCACCCATTTTGCTGACAATATCTCGTACTTTTGCAATAAAATCACCAATTGACTCAGTTGTTCTCATCCGAGTCAACTCAATCGCTTCTCCGCAATTCCTCGCAAACGAACCTTTTTAACTTCAATGTTACCTCGGTTGGCATTTACAAGGATCCTCCACGTCTCTTTTGCTGACTTGGAGTTCATAAATTTATTATAAACGCTTAACTCGACCGCATTATTGAGATAATGACGAGCCAAACGATCATTCTTTCGATTTTTTTCCACTGCTTTTGTTTGTGCCTCATTTAAATTGGGAGCTACTAATCGCTCTCCCCCCCCCCCCCCCCCCCAATCCCATCAGCCTCCCCAATTCTTTTTTCTTTTTTTTATCAATCTATACCAATTTTTTGTTTTAAATTTTTTGCTTGTATTCTCTTTTTTGCTTGTAACTTTTTTTGATAAATTATTTTTAATAAATTATATGTTTTTGAAATCTATTCAATTTAATCTATCAAATGAGTCCAATATTGAATATGAAATGTTGTATTAAAAATAATTTTATTGGATCCAATATAATTCTCTTTATTACTATTATTTTTGTCATTTATCTTTTTTATCGGTTATGCTTCATTCACTTACAAGTATATGATATATATCTTTTTAAGTTCATATACTTGAGTCATGTATGTTGAATCCACAAAGTTATTTTATGTTTCTCTGAACACTAAATAAAAATAAAACTTTATTTAAAAAAATTCGTAGTCTTTATTTTGATATCAATATTGTATATGATGTGTCACTACTAATTATCACAATGTTCAACACTACTATTAAACATTGTAATACCAAGTGACACTATCATTTGACACTATAATTTGGCATTGTGATACTATAGATTGATACTCAGTAGTGGCACATCATATACAAATTCTAAACTCTTATTAAATTTTTTGATAATTTGTTTTTTATAAATTATATATTTTTGAAATCTATTCGATGAAACCTATCAAATGAGTCCAATTTTGAATACGTAATGATGTATTATCGGTTCAATTATTAATAATTTTTTATCCTTCAAATATAATTCAAGTATGTCATTATGTTTATCTGAAAACTCAATAAAAATAAATTAAAATCAAACTTCATTTAATTAAAATTATGTACATAGAAATAATAGATAAACGCATAAATTAATCATTAAAACCATGCATAAATTCAAAATGTTGTCCGGGTTGATCTATCCTCATTACATCATACCACAATTGAATACGTGTTTGATAATCACGAGCCCATTCGTCTGATATGTTTGATTCTCCTGAGAAAAGCCATATGATGATGGGTGGTACATGGTATTCAGGGTACAAGAAAACTTGTACGAAGTGATTATCTTGAACATGACCGATAGCTATATGTTGCCGCTGGGAAAATGGAACTGGCAGGGATCTCAACGGCAAGTGAGTATGAAAATGAGTATCATGCGAATCGAATGTATGCAGTGCCACGTTGTACGCTGAAGCTACAACAAAAAAGACCCAAAGCCCATGTAATAAGTTTGATGAAGAGTGAAACAATTAACTTTAACATTAATTTCAGATAGGCTACGATGTACATCATCAAGAGCTTATGATGTCATTAAATACTCTTTACGGATTAGTAGATGATGGCTTTGATTCAAAATCGGGTGAATGATAAATTAAGGTCTAAAACTTGATTAAATATATATGTGAGAGAAGAGTTGAAGAGTGTATCAACACTACTCTCGCACATTGGAGAGATGAGAGTCTTTGGCTCTATATTTAATGGCCAAGTTGGCACCTCAGAATGTGCCCTAAGAGCACTTTTGTATGGGCGTGAGGACCTAGATGACTACTGGTTCACCCCGCACGCCGCCACCATTCGGCTCGTATGTTCGAGTTTGGTTAATTTTGGTTTAGGAATTTCGATGCGATGTGACCGAGAAAATTCAAACACGTGACATAATTAAGTTGTCCTAACAAAAAAAATTTTTTAATTAACATGAATTAAGACGGTTTAAAATTTTCCGTAACGTGTGTGAACAATAAATTCGAACATGTGACATAATTAAGTCGGCCTAATTAGCTTTCCTCAGTAAGTCGATTCAGCCATCTTAGATTGGCTTGCAAAGAAAGGGTAAAAGGCTCAAGACAATAACAATACTCGTTTTGCTTTACTGTAAATGCTAAAACGATCGTTCGGTTTATGTATGTGCTGAATTTCTATGTTCATTGCTTTGATTTCAAATTTTTTTTTGTTTAAACATACCGTAAACCCTCCATACACGTCGTTAACTCATAACCATAAGATGATATTGAATATATTGTATACTATACATGAATTTTTAACAGTAAGGTATCATATTTCTTCTAATGTCAAAGAAAACATGTGGGCTTACCAGTGGTATGAAGAAAACACATGAATATGGTGCATTTAGTCAACCAAGTTGCAGTAACATACCCCAATATAAGCAGATTTATTATGGGCATAGGGGTGAATTTCACGTGGCTGCCACGTGAATATTTGATTTTATTATCAACTTGGCTGACTTGAATACATTTTTTTTTTTTTAATTTTTACACATGCACATCACAAATTTTACCAAAGGGTAACATGATATATATATATCATATATGTTAGTAACTATTAAATTTGCATTGGTAGTATGGTTTTTTATGACGTTTTGGTCGTCGCTATACAAAATTTTTTCTCTTTTCCCTTTTTTTTTTTTAGGTAAAAGCGAAGTCAGTATGATTTGATGCGGTGTTATCATCACATCAACGTGTTTATCACTGCGCTTTTATTTGAAGCATTCAATTCTCTCGATTCGAGTTTGGAAATTTTAATTGTGTTATTATGTAGTTTATTGGTACATCAAACTCTGGTTTGACTTTGTGCGCACGAAGGTGCATTTCGATCTTCGTAATTTTTGGTTAAGTAAAACAAAGTCGATATGATTTGATGCGGTCTTACAAAACTACTAGAAAATAAAATATTGTAAAAATAGACAAGGAATGAGAATGTTCATTCGATCATGATATATAAAGATACATAAAAATAAAAACGCGAGATCCAACTCCCATTTATCTTACTTATCATTCGGTTAATTTACTTGATAAAAGATAAGAAAATGAAAATCTTCCGAACCTTTTCTTTTTATTTCTTTTATTAGTATTAGTTAGTAAGTTAAGTCGATACTTAATAATATTCTACGACTAACAATTCATTTATTCGAGTTTGAGAAATTTTAATTTTGTTATTATGTAGTTTTATTGGTTCATGAAAATTCTGTTTGACTTTTTTTTTGCACGAAGGTGCATTTTGATCTTCATGATTTTTTCCCCACATGTAACATTTCTTAACTGCAACACGCAGATATCATCGCCTCTGAGGATGGTTTAAATGCTTTTCAAGCATTGAAGTAGGTTGATATCTTCTTTATTTTCTTAAAAGTAAATTTATTGCAGACTTAAAAACTATAATCGAGCACAAGATAAAATGAGAGACACAATCGCAGATCATCATGGCCCCCACTAGTATATATATATATATGGCTTATGTACTACCAACTTACAAAGACTAGAGTATATTGGACATATGTTAATATACATGAAGAAAATTATATGGAATAAGTTTGACAAAACTTATAGATTTGCGTAATAATAATGTATTTTTAAAATTGAACTTTTGAAGCTATGTGGTGAAAGTGTTTTCTGGGCTCAAGAAAAAACAATCTGTGTAGATAGAATTGAATCCTCTTTGTATCATTTTTATTATACTTTTATAAAGTAAGATCTACGAGGTGAATCTAGTCAAGATTAAACTGACAAAGGTTTGACTGGCAGAGTATTTTATTTCCCTCCTTAATTAAGTTAATGTTTTTTTTAGGGGTAATTAAGTTAATGTTTGTTAATCAATTGGTAAGTATTACTATGTAAATATCTTTTACATTCCTTCCAACAACTAAATAAGAGACACTTTCAACAAAGTAAATCAAAATCCAAACAACTTAGCACTTCATTTTTCTCATTAATAACAAACAAGAAAAAATAAGTTACCTTCATTTTAGAAATTCAAAACAAAGTGGATGTTACCAGAAATTGGAAAATCGGTCGCTATCGTGACTCGACACTGAAAAATCGCGTTGTCGCTTTTCTCTCGATATGAAAAATATGGTAACGTAGACATTGTTACGTTTAAACGTAGAAATATCTACGTTTAAACGTAAGGAAATGTAAAACACATAACCAGGTGCAAAAGATCTTTCCCTACGTTTAAACGTAGGTAATTTACGTTTAAACGTAGGTAATTTACGTTTAAACGTAGATTTTTGAACGTTTAAACGTAAGCATATTCAAAAATAGTTTTTTAGATTTATCCACATGTAAAAGTAATAAAACCTACGTTTGGACGTAGATAATATACGTTTGGACGTAGAATATCTACGTTTGGACGTAGTTTTTCTACGTTTAATTTGATTATCTACGTAGATTATAATTTGATTGAACATCAACGTCAATCTTTTTTATTTATTATGTTGTATAGTGTGTTTGAGATTATTGAAAGTGACATAATTGTTAGGATGTTAATGGCATAATTTTTAAAATAACTTAATTATATGGCATAATACAAATAATTTAATCATAATTTGTAAAAACAACTACACAATACGATGATGCTTAAATAAACTAAGGGTGATCGTTAAATAATATCACTAATAGATATCCTTACGTTTACACGTAGAAAACCTACGTTTAAACGTAGAAAAGGTCAACTGCAATGTTTTGTAAGACTTAAACTTATCTACGTTTGACGCAGAAACCCTACGCTTTAACGTAGCGATCTCTACGCTTACCATAATTTTCACGTCGAGAAAAGCAACCTGATTTTCGTCAGTGTCCGATCGACCACCGATTTTCCAATTTCTGGGATGTTACTGGTAATACTACAAAATTCAAGCTAGAAAGGGAAAAAAAAAAAAAAACAAACAAAAACATAATTGTGTCCACCCTACAATACTCAAAAAACCATCAATATGTAATTTTTTTTTCTCATTCTTAAACATTTTTTTTTTAAAGGGATTCTTAAACACTGTGTGACATTTGAAACTTAATGTTGTGACACAATGTTTTGAATGTATTATTTTTGCTTTTATAATTTTGGTTACTTTTTTATTATTTGTGCAGGCCATTATCAAAGACATTGAGTTGAAGGTGGGCCATTATCAAAGACGGTGAGTTGAAGGTGGTTCCAGCACGTGCTCTACTTTTGGGAAGAAGGGTTTTAGTGCTATTTGAATCTTTTAATCTATTTGAATCTTTTAAAAGATTCAAATGACAGTAAAAGCCAATAGCAGCACCTGCTAAAATCAACTCCGACGCATCGAACCTCACTGTCTTTGATAATGACCTGCACAAATAATAAATAAGTAGCCGAAATTATAAAAGCAAAAATATAATACATTCAAAACATTGTGTCACAACATTGCGTTTCAAATGTCACAAAGTGTATAAGAATCCATTTAAAAAAAATGTTTAAGAATGAGAAGAAAAAATATTGATGGCTTTTTTAGCATTGTAGGGTGGACACAATTATGTTTCTGTTTTTTTTTTTCCTTTCTAGAGGTAACTCCTTTTTTCTTGTTTGTTATTCATGAGAAAAATGAAGTGCTAAGTTGTTGGATTTTGATTTACTTTGTTGAAAGTGTCTATCTTATTCAATGTGTCACAACATTGCGTTTCAAATGTCCAAGGTTTTCCAGACGCATGGACTACACAAATGTGTAGTGCAAAAACCACTACATGCTTAGTATTCATTGATTAAAGTGATCAATTATTTATTGTGATGGATCCCAACAAAATATGTGATGTTGATTGTGTTGTGTAAGATGTTGTGGTAGAAAGAGTAGTGGATGTATCACTTCTCGGCTCAAAGCACCTTGAAAATAAGCTTCAACACTCACATCACTTGATGTTCATGTACATCATACTAACTATTAAGTCACACCCCTCATATATACTACCTTTACTCGCCTCAAAACGTAAGTTTCATTTAAACTTTCTGGTTTTGTCCCAAAATGTAAATCCATTTAGAAACCAATAAAACATTTATTATATTTTTCTCATTCTACCCATCATTTATTATATACTCAATCACTTTTTACTACCTTGCATTAATACCAATGAAAGGTCATTTTAGTCTTTTCCATCAAAATTAATGACACATAACAAAGTTAACTAACTTTGTTAATAGGTATGAAAAAATCCAAACGTATTTATATTTTGGGATGAAGGCGGTATAAAGTAAAACTAAAGTAAGATTCACAACTACCCAACTTACCATGTGATAGGTAGTCTTCCCATAATAATAAAATACACTAAAAATAGTACAATATTCTTTTGAGTAGTTCAATGCCAAATATGTCCATATACATATCCCCCACCGTCCTATAAATTAACAAACCAAACTTACCCTTTTCTCCACCTCCACCCTCCCTTCTCTTTTCTTCACACACACACACACGCAAAAAGAGCTTTTAGATGACACAAATGGCACTACCATGGTGGCTAAAAACCACAACTACAACTACCCCACATGATCAATCATCTTGTGTATCATCCACCAATCATGTTCTTGCAACAAGAAATCAAGAATCCTCATCATCAAAGGCATCATCATTAACCAATTGTTGTGGGCTATCAAGGCTAATGAGAAAGCTAAGAAAAAGTAGGAAAATGATTTGTCCAACTACTTATTGCAGCTACAAGCAATCTTCTTCATTTCAATGTAGGTATGATCCAATGAGTTATTCATTGAACTTTGATGAAACAAGTGGATCTGGTTGCTTTTCTGATGAAGATTACTATAAGTTTCATGCTTTCTCATCCAAATTTGTTGCCAATGCCACCCCAAGAACTCAGTACCAAAGAGTACAACTTGTCGCCACTTCACACTAGCTAGCTAACTAGTTGAGTAGCATTCAAAGTGACCTGACTAATCTAAAGTTCGACTCAGCTAATGCCTGGTGCGTGTAGATGCTCACGGTAGAGGTACGCCGACGTCTTCTAAGGAAAATCGAACATGAGGTCTCTCTCTCTCTGGGCATTCTCAATCTACTAACAATCTAAATCAAGTTTTTGGGTTCGCTTATTGCAATTAGATTCAATTTTTTTTTTTTTTTCTTTTTTCTTTGTATGAGAAGATGAATGAAATCATTTTTCTTTTCTAATCTGATGGTTTATATTTGTACTATTTATTTTCATCTTATTTAGAGAATGTGCTACGGTCTCCTTAATATAAATAAAAGGAAGAAAAACAAAACATAAAGGCTAGTAATCAGAGGAATAACATAAAAGAAAATAACTTGTTCTACAACACAATACATTTTATCAAATTAAAAAGCTGCAAGAAGAACCTGGATAAGTGCAACCCAATTAAGCTGCAATAGGCAGACTTCCTTATAAACATGGGGGGTTAATCCATAAGGATGTGGAAACTTTGCTGATGGTATACACCCATGTTCAGGCCACCGCCTTTTGTTGGTGGTGAGTAGGAGTAGTAAAAGTCCCAATCATCGTCCGTGAAGTATATATGATTGGCTTTAATCGCTCCTCCAGGAAACCCGGAGGCATCCAGAGCAATGGTAGAATTGTGGCCGACAAAGACAGCCATGCTTCCTAAGCTATAAATCTCCTTCCATGAATTCTTCACTTTTTCAACTTTATACACCTGTAATTTGGTAGTGATATAAGATGAACCATCCTCACTCAGTTTAGGGATGTCCTCGTAATAATGAGCAACGACCCATCAACAGCTTTGAGGATATATAGTTTCACCGATGGAAAATCGGAGGCGGCTCCGATGATCTATAGTAGGGTACAACGGGTTGACAATGTACCAAACATCAACCCCTTACACTGTTATCTTTTTTAGCAAGTCCAAGACCCAGACGTATCCTGGATGATGGCATAGAATATTTCGTTGCCATGGTACACAACATCAGCATACCGCCCTGCTCATGACTTGATTTTGTTCCACGTTTTGTCCCCTAACCTCCAAAAAGCCAAATCTCCAATATTTCGACATATGACCATCAAAATGAAATCCGAAGTCTCACTGGGCCTTGCTGAAAGCACCATCTTCTGAATAAACATAAGCATATTCTCCTCCATACCGCATAAACTCGTATTCTAGGAAGGTGTTTTGATGAGGTAAGGGAATCTTATCTCGTTACCTGAAAAGGGATCTAGCAGGGCCATGTTACCATCTACTTCAACGGCTAGAAGCCATCCCAACGATTCGAAGCACTTCTTGCCTTTTTACTCGGGAACTTTTACAGAACCCACAATTGATTCACCCTCATGTATAGCTCACGAACATCATCATCGTCATCCTTGACACGAAGAAATAGATAAGGTAACCGTTGCCGTAAACGTGGACCTTCAAAATACTCATCCTTTGCAGCTGCGTACAAGGATTTGGAAACGCATCTAAAAGAAACGAAATCTCCAAGCTTTTTGAGTCGTTTTGATATTACAACCAGCACGTGTATGAGATAAATTTGCCATTTGAGTGGCTGACATATAATATAGCATCGTAAGAAAAGTGAACAGAACAGTACTTAAATAACCAGATCTATTGAAACAAACAAAGCCAATTAAATCATCTATAACATGACATCCATTGAAACAAACAGAGCTAATTAAATCATCTAGCTAACAAAAAGATAATCTAAGGCGAGACATAATGGTTGTACCCGTAAAACTGACTGCTGTTGTCTTCCTCAGAAGATGCACGTCCAGCAAGCAGTTTATTAGCAACTCCAATGATATCCCTCAATTACTCTCTCCAAACGCATCGTTTTCCGTTTCAGTTTACACTTTTTCAAACACTCAAAAAAAAAAATTCACTACAATAAGCAACCTCTATAAACAACTATTCACTCTCATCTCAAGCCTATACAGCAGACCATAACATGAGATGGCACTATGCTTGCAACAAGAATGTAATCCTAGGCAACTCAAATACGCCAATTTAAAAATACAACTCTCTAATCACAGGATTACAACTATACACCAATCAATGCAAGTACTGAGTATTTAACTAGCAGCAACTCAACTCAACTCATGTAAGAATTAGAGAAGGAGGCTGTTGTAGTAATTTCTTACCTCTTCTTCTCCAAATGGCTCTGAATTTCACCTAAACCGAAAAGCCCCGATTTCCCGTTCAAATTTCTAGACCCTATAAAAACGCAAACCTAAACACAAATAAATGAAACTTCAATGATGATAAGCAAATTAATTTCAATCGTTTTTAAGAAAATCTAGTACCAAATAAACTTAAACCCAATAATGAAACTGAAGATTGTGTCTTCAAACAAAGAATAAAGAAATTTACCTGAATGAGGAGGAATTAATGTATTCTTGTTGTTGTGTAATCACCGAGTTTTTTGCGCTCTAGCTGCCATTTTTTATCCGTTGATGAAATGGGAGAGAAGGGGAGGACGTTTGAAGAGGAAAATCGCGCCTCTTTGAGGTACAAGTTCTATCCCGTGATTTGTAATTTTTTTCGAACCAATGTTCTTTCAGGGAGTATCGTTCGATTATCCTACGATACGTCGCGTTTTAAGAGTTCTCGGTCAAAGACCTTACCTGAGTCAGACCGTACGGACACAATTCATACCAAATTTCGAACTTATTCTATTTCGGTTGGTTTGAATAATGCGATGCTTTAAAACTATTTGATCCATCTGTTTTGGTCCAACTATTTGATCTATTTGATCCAACTATTTAATCCATCTGTTTTGGTTTGACTTAAATTATTGATTGAAAATCACAACTTATCTAGAAATAACATATAATGATAAATACGTTACATTAATACTATTGTGTGAGTGAAGCCGAGAAATGATGTAACAAATTATTTATATTGAACTATTGTCTACATATGCCAAAATAAGATATAAAACCAATCACCACTCAATCATCATCCAAAACAATGAAACACGACACCTACCACCACCGATTTTTCTAAATGACAAATATAACATAATAATCAATCGTATCTTACTCGTTACAATTCACAAAGAAAAACTATAGCTTACAACATTGAATAATTTAGTTAAACAACATGTTCCATGTTTAAGACATACTAGTATTTGAGTGAAATCAAGGAAGAAATATTAATATATTAATATATCATCTTTTATAAGTGAGTGTGAGAAGAGTGAAATGTAATTAGTTTTTGCACATCTCATAAAAAAAGGTTGATGAGTTATCGCGTGTTATGGAAAAATAAGGAGCAGAGAGAGCTAGGGGTCGTGAGTTATGATTTGATTTGTGTCGTATGGTTTTTTTATAACAAATACGAAATATAAATGAGATGAGTTCAAACGAATTAAGCAGACTATTAATTTATATTATGGATAGAAATAGATGTCCAGTTTGAAACGGTTTTCGATTTCTGCAAATCAAACCAAATCAGTATTAAATTGTTTGGTTTTTATAAATTATAACCGACCGAAAAAAAACCCGGTTTATGTTATTCTGCTTTGGTTTAATTTGGTCCGGTCGATTGATTTGATTTTCAGAATATATGTTCACTCGTAATTGTAGTAAACATTTTCTTGGTGTTAATTAAACTAAAGGGGATTTCAGAGGCCCATAAAAATCCTGGACTGCCTTAGCCCAGTGCCGGTCCTGATCGGAATCTATGATGGAACACATGTTCGGTCCTGATCGGAATCTATGATGGAACACATGTTTATGCATCAAGAATTCACACAAATTCAGCTGCAGAGAAGCTAAGGAATACTTAATTAAAGGCTTGGAATACTCTACATGGACCAATTGTAATTGTGTTTCATAAATCAACCCGGAGCAAACCGAAAATGGGTATCTTGAAAGTGTAACATAGACGCCTCACGCCTCATCCATCGTACATTGGTCATTGGTTGTATTTTTCGTGATTGAGGATCTTTTGGTCTTAGGCCGTGTAGCTAATGAATGCTTATTATGTCTTGCATATATATGTTGCTTTTTATTTTGTTACTTTCTCATTTGTTAAAGTACTGAAAACGTGAAAATGTCTTTCCCAAGCCACAGCGTGCGGATCCTCTGCTTTTGTATTCCAGTTTTACCCAACTTTTCACTAGATATTCAGGTGGATATCTAGTGAAAAATAAAATTAAAAATAAAACATGAGATATCCACCTTGGATATCTAGTGAAAAAATGGATATCTAGCGAGAGGATCCCGACTTCCCAAGCCACAGCGTTACAATAACAGACTTTATGTTTCTCTCCCAATCTCTTAGCTAAACATGATCTCTCTTTTTTATTGGATCATGTAACTTGTTGGAGTAACCTGCCTCCGCTTGCATAGTATATTCTTATAGCATATTCTTCTTTTATATATATATTTCCTTTGCCGGCATCTTGTGTGGACGCATGTGTTTTTAAACGGAAGTATTTGTAAATCTGGGAACTCTAAAATGGATTCTACTTGGTGTGTAAAGACAATAGATTGTTCATGTTTTCAACTTGTGGGGCTAGCTCCAGAGTTTGTACCAATATATAAGCAACACTATACTAACCATTTGTGATATATTGCAGGTGTTTTGTTTTTGTAGAAATATTCCTCATATATGCCAGCAGCCATGGATTCTAAGGCTCACTTGTTGTTGCTTGTGTTTTTCTTAGCATTGTCTTCTGCTTTTGATGTTGGGTTCTCGTATGATCGTCCGCCGCCTCGAAACTAACCTGTAAAACCCGTTCTTTTCTTCTCAAGAATGATCACGATTCCAGTTCCACAACACCCCAACAGGTGCATATCACACAAGTGGGTGAAGATCACATGAGGATATCATGGATTACCGATTCCCTTCTCCAAAGAATAAATTCAATACGGCACGTCCTCCAGATCTTACGTATCTTCTGCTAACGGAAGTACACTTAGTTACACTTATGTCTCATACGAGTCTGGACAGATTCACTACGTAGACATCGGCCCTTTGAATCCCAACACTTTTTACTACTATACTTGTGGATCCAGTACCGGCCCAGAGTTCACTTTCAAGACTCCTCCTACAGAATTCCCAATCAAATTCGCGGTTGTTGGTGATCTCGGACAAACGGATTGGACTCAATCCACTCTTGATCACATTGTGAAATCGGATTACGACATGCTTTTATTGCCCGGAGACTTGTCTTATGCCGACACGGATCAGCCATTGTGGGACTCTTTTGGCCAATTAGTCCAGCCCTTAGCAAGCCAACGGCCATGGATGGTGACACAAGGTAATCACGAGGTCGAAAAAATCAAATCCAAACATAAAGAACCATTCACTTCCTACAATTCAAGATGGTACATGCCTTATGAACAGAGTGGTTCATCTTCCAATCTGTACTACTCTTTCGATACATCCGGTGTTCATGTGATCATGTTAGGTTCTTATACGGATTTTGATCACAGCTCAGACCAATACAACTGGCTTCAATCCGATCTCCAAAACGTTGACCGGACTAAAACCCCGTGGCTGATTGTACTCATACACGCGCCATGGTACAATTCAAACGAAGCACACCAAGGTGAATCAGAATCTGTAGACATGAAAGCATCAATGGAGAAACTACTGCATAAATCACGAGTCGATCTGGTTTTTGCTGGACATGTTCATGCTTATGAACGATTTACCCGTGTATACAAAGGTGATGCACATAATTGTGGCCCGGTACATATTACAATCGGGGATGGCGGAAACCATGAAGGGCTCGCGACTAAGTATATCGATCCACAACCAAAGATTTCGGTTTTAGAGAAGCTAGTTTTGGACATGGAGAATTAAAGGTGATGAATGAAACTCATGCATTTTGGACATGGAATAGGAATGATGATAACGAGTCGGTTGTAGCAGATTCGTTCTGGCTAAACAGCCTTGCAGCTAATCCCTCTTGTAATAATGCACGAATGTAGACAGTTACAATGATTAAATCATGAATGAAAGAAATATTTATCGACTTTAAATTTATATTTCTTTTCACAATCATCATAAAAAATGTCTACATTGCATTTGCATAGTTGATTCAGGATCCACACGAGGTCGTACATTGGCTACATATGCGACTTCTATAGTGTTGATTTTACTGTATATATATAATGTGATATAATGATAGAGTCGTGGTGGTGCAATATAAAATCGTAAAAAAAATAAACATCTTTTTCAAGTGAAATTGTGAAAAGTCCAAAAAGACTCGTAAAAGGCTTCTCTCACTAGTGTTGACTATGTGACTTAACTAAAACTACTACAACACCCTTCCAAAACAAAAAAACACTACCACAACAAGAACCAGCTAAACTTCAATGATTTTCATATATCTTCCTTCTTGAAACATCGATAGTCCATTTTTGCATTGGGACATCGACATTGAAAGTTCTTGTGCTTTCACTGTGAAATTTGGCAAAAATTGGGTGTCAAAATCGCCTTGTGCTGCTGCTTCAGTGCAATAGGCAGGCTTCCTTAGAAACATGGGGTTAATCCATAAGGATGTGGAAACTTTGCTGCAACGGCTCCCCAGGATAGAACGGCTCAATAGTCCCCGTTTCCATATTGTATACACCCATATTCAGGCCACCGCCTTTTGTTGATGGTGAGTAAAAGTAATAATATTCCCAATCATCGTCCGTGAAGTAAATACGATTGGCTTTAATCGCTCCTCCAGAAAACCCGGAGGCATCCAGAGCAATGGTAGAATTGTGGCCGACAAAGACAGCCATGCTTCCTAAGCTATAAATCTCCTTCCACGTCTTCTTTGCTTTTTCAACTTTATACACGTGAAATTTGGTAGTGATATAAGACGAACGATCCTCACTCAGTTTAGGGGATGTCCTCGTAATAATGAGCAGCGAGCGATCAACAGCTTTGAGGACATATAGTTTCATCGATGGATAATGGGTACGCGTGTGCGATGTTCCATTGTAGGGTACAACGGGTTGACAATGTACCAAATACCCACCCGTTACACTATTATCTTTTTTATCAAGTCTCAAGACCCAGACGATTCCTGGTTGACCAATGGCATAGAATTTTCCATCGCCATGGTACACAACATCACAATACCGCCCTGCTCGTAACTCGATTTTGTTCCATGCTTTGTCCCCTAACCTCCAAAAAGCCAAATCTCCACAACCCCCACATATGACCATCAAAATGAAATCCGAAGTCTCGCTGGGCCTTGCTGAAAGCACCATCTTCTGCATAAACATATGCTCCTCAGTAGCGTACAACTCATATTCTGGGAAGGTGTTTTGATGAGGTAAAGGAATCTCGGTACCTGAAAAAGGATCTAGCAGGGCCATGTTACCATCTACTTCGACGGCTAGAAGCTATCCCAGCGATTCAAGCACTTCTTGCCTCTAAAATTGGGAACTTTACAGAACCCACGATTGATTCGCCCTCAACCAAACTATAAAACTCACGAATATCATCATTGTCATCCTTGACAGGAAGCAATAGTTAAGGTAACCGTAAACGTAGACCCTCAAAATACTCATCCTTTGCAGCTGCGTACAAGGATTTGGAAACGCATCTAAAAGAGACGAAATCTTTAAGCTTTTTGTGTCGTTTTGATATTGCTACCAGCACGTCATGTGGAAGTTCAGATAAGATTGCCATTTTTTAGTGGCTGACATAAAACATAGGATTGTAAGAAAAGTGAACACTACTTAGTAAAACAGATCTATTGAAACAAACAAATCCAATCAAATCATCTAACATCACATGAGATCTATTCAAACAAACAGAGCTAATTAAATCATCTAACATGGTGCAACCGGGCAAGCAAACAAACAAACAAACAAAAAATCTAAAGAAAGACTTGCACAAAGTAAATCAGTAATATGAAAGAAAAAAAGAACATATCGGAAAAGAAACCTGTTGCCTTCCTCCGAAGATGCACGTCCGGTCCGGCGAGAAGTTTATTAGGTTTTCAAAAGACTGCCGACTCTCCGTAGTTAATATTTTATGTTAAATAAAGACATACGTGGGTGTTGATATATATATGACTCTCCTTAGTGAATATTACTACGTGGGACGGTGGGAGTATATGTTAAATAAAAAGACAAACGTGGGTGTTGATAAATATATATATACTAGTGTAGCAAGGTGTGTCGTGCAGCGCGCACGCATACGCCTCTGATTGAATCACAGAGTTAGATAGCGTGTTTGATTATATTCCTAACAAAAGTGTAGATGTTTGGTATGTAAATATAATGTTTTGCTATTTCGGAAGACACTAAGGAGAATGATATGAATGATGGTTTGTATGTACAGCGGATACTAAAGAAATAGATGAAGAATGGAATAAAACATATGAATAAACTTAAGTAGTAGTAGTGCAATAGTAATCGTAAATACATAATAAAACCATATCATAAATACATAATAAAGCCATGAGTGCCAAGCATTGGTTACAATAGAAGCAAAATATTACAAATAAAACGATAAAGTTTCCTGGAAAAGCGTAGAGAGAAATATAACTATTTTACAATGAACAAAAAAGCATGGTTACATATTAACTAAAACCATTAATCGTCAATACAATACCGACTAATGGCTATAATATGTAATTGCTTTGATTATTTAGAACTTCGAAACTTAATATATACCATAGGGGATGCTTGGCATGGTACAAAAGTTGAACACAAATGTTTTTCTTTTGCTTACTTGGGAGGAGTCACATTCTTCAATTTTTCACTGGTGTTTCTAAACCGTAAAGCAGTTCAACGGTTTCATGAGTAGGAGAAAGTACTTTCTCACCAAGTGTATCTTCGGTTTCAATAGAGTGGTCATCAAATACAATGCCTCTTTTCACGATAGTTGATGAGAATGTTCTTTGTTCCATACCAACGGTTGTTGCTATTTCATCGATCACTCTTTTAGTGGATGGATGAATAATTGTTTCTCCTTTTCACCAGTGGCTGGTGCAGATTCTTGAAGGTTTGGTGCAGCTGTAGTATCAGCAAGAATGGAAGGTTCATCTGCTTGTCCGTAAGTCGCTTCATCTTCAAAGATAAAGCGCTACAACCGGGAATGTTCTTTCAAACCTACTTTCAAAGGATCTATCATAATCCTTTAGGAAGCACATCACTCGCTTTTTGTCAATTTTTCTTGCAATGTCATCATTCAATGGAGCATTCTATGGAAAATAATAATGATTATAGTTAGATGTAGGCGGAGGTGACAACATATGCCAAACTGTATGAATGTTAAAGGTAGCATAGATTTTTATATTAAAAATGCAGGATAAAAAAAGAAGAAAAGCGAAGGAATGATTTTCATTCGTGTTTCAATTGATGTTCATGCACGGTGATCATTTTAATTGTATTTTTAGAGAGCTGAATGTGTAGCAACAAAGTATGTTATTTAATAGAGTATAAAAATACCTTTTCACCGCTTGAAATAGCTCGAGCGGTGTAGCCTATGAATTTTTCTGCAGTTTGTCGAGACGATTAATGCGGGATAGTGTCCCGAAAACATCATTTAGGAAGACATGAACATGGCATCTCAGATAAGGAAAACGAATCGAAGCTCATCTTAGCATACTTTATAAGAAAATAATTAATTCTAAAAATAATTTAGTTGATGAATCAACCAAATTGTATCGAGTACTTTACTTAATTGAATTCGATCTTGTCTTTTAATGATTCGATTGAGTTCGAGTCGAATTTCAAATGCAAGTAAATTTAATCGAGTCAAAGTTAAGGTCTAGAGAGTATTAATTCAGGTCAACTTAGTTACACCCCTAGTCATGGTTATGATGAGAGATTATACAGAATATATGAACATAAACACTGGAACATGATTCTTACTCCTATAAAAGAAACAAAAAACATGAATCTTAATCAAAGAGAAAAAGGAAAAGAAAAAAGAACATAAGCAGAAGCAGTTTGGTTTAATTAAGTAAATCTAACACAAATGCTAAATTTCACAGCTGCATATGTATTTGTCATCCTTGCAAAGTAATTAACTTGATTAACAGAGGTTCACTGACAGGGGTTTATAAAAGTAATTAAAATCCTAAACCTCAACTGAAGAAGGCATTAATTAAACCTCCAGCCACTATACTTGAAAATCCCGAATCAAGAAAAAATCGTCGATATGAACTCTAACTCACGTTATTGTTCGAGTCAAATTAGCTGGCTTTTACAAAATAGTAAGTTAATTGTTAACCTACCTTGGTTCAACATTCATTTCTTGCTTGCAAAACGTACAAGTGAGATCCGATCCAACAGGGAGATTGACTGTTTTTTTGCACTTATCACAGATAGTGTGCCAAAGCTTACTTTGTGCTGGCATCATATGAATAGTTGCCGAGACCCATGCAGTCTTAAGCTGCATGATTAACATAAGTTCAAGCTATCAAAAATAAATAAAACAAAGAAAAGGTCAAAAGTGCTAAAATGCAAGAATATATGTGTTACACACTGTTTGCATTGATGTTGATCTGAGTTTCACTTGAACAATGTCACCGCAGAGATGGAGGTGGAAGGAGGATGTCATTTGACTTATAAGCTTCTCCTTGAATCAACTGACCAATTTCTTCAACGTGATCATTGTACCTAAATGTAATATAGCACAAGAATAAGAAGCAAAAAGTTGTGTGGCAGAAGTGTTGATAACATGAATAAGTTAATGTAAGCAATTAAACCTACCAAGTAAGCATGGGTTCAGTCTCACGCAGAGGCGGGTTAATCATGAAGTGAGGATTAAAACCTGTTGTCAAAGATAAGCCTATATACAACACCCACAAATAACAAGGAAAAACATGTTAGACGAATATTAATGTGCGTAAATATTTTTATACGTAGAAATGGGAACATACCATTGTAAGTTATCACTTTTAGGTCCAATGCGAAGAATGAAAGTTGGTGTGGTAGTTTTTCGAAACTTTGGATTCATTTTCATTCAATAGATCCGCCACATACGCAAGATTATGGGCGTTTCTGTGGGGAAAAAAGTTCGATGATGTTGTCTATTGTGCAAATCTGGAAAAATAGTAAGCAAATATGAAAAAGAAACCTTACTCTTGATCAATGATAACATAGTCCCTTACAAACGGTTTTGTGGCATGGGGAACAAGAATAGAGTGCACAATCAACCCTTTCACAACCTGCCGGAGAGAAACATATTCAAGTAGTTAAATTTATGGAACAGTTACACGCCAAGCAAAAGAAGCAACCTTATGTGATGTCCTAAATAACATATGATGTTTGGTATTTTGAATGAATCCATATGATATTCCATTTTCGTTCTCATTCAATATATTTGTCCTAAATAAAATGAATGAATCCAGGACAATAAAATGAATCCAGAACATCATTTGTTTTATGTAATGGGGAAAAAAGGAGAAGAAAAAAGTTTAAAATTCAAGCATTTAAACACATAATATACACTATAGTTAGCTAAAGCATACCAATTGACACATCGCGATCTGCAACCTTGAACATTTCTGAGAATTTGATGAAGTCAAACGAGTATGGGCACACATGTGGGATAGAGTCTTCAATCAGCTGCACATGCGTTCTTGGGTAGAACGTCCATGTGTAATTGTATTCACCAACCTTATACCTTGGATCAGCAACATTCACTGAAGCACTTGTCACGTAATACCGCTTAAAAGGTTCGAAAATTCTGTCAAAATGGTCTATGGCAGTGAAAGTGATGGCTGAAATTGCGGTGCCCTGCTTCAAATGAAGAATAAACAATATTTCTTGTAAATGAATAGAAGAATAGTTACAGAAACGTCATCATACATTATAGGTAGGAAAGCGGAAAAGGAAAATCACTTACTTTCATGTCCGTGAGAAGGAACTTTTTGTACAGTCGATTAGTGTTTGCGCGAGATGCTTTAGTCGGATACTTAACTAAAACTTGCACAATAACAGTCCACGGGCCTGTATTGTCTCTAACTTGTAGCGCATCTCGAAGGTTGTGTTGATACTTTTTCTGTAAAGAAATTAAAGGTAAATATATTCTTGTTTAATTTTTTGAGGATACAGAATAAAAACAGAATGTAATAAATTTGATAGGCTCTGTAAGAGTGTACAACAAGATAAAATTTAAATAGTTATTGTCTATTCAAGATTTCTTTGTATTTACATTTTTGTAAAATTGTCTTTTTCTATATGGAAAATAAAGAAGGTGCTATGAGCACTTTGATAGCCTTAGATGTTTTTGCACGAGATAACGCAACATATAATTGTCCATGAGAAAAAACGGGCTCTTTCAAGTAGATACCTACAAAATCTAAAGTTTGCCCTTGCGCTTTATTTATTGTCATTGCAAAGCATAGTCTAACGGGAAATTGAACCCTTTTGAATGGAATAGGATAGAATTCATCATTTGTTGGTTTCAGAGGTATCCTATGTATAAAAACTGATTTTCCTATGTGATCTCCCACTGCGATTTCAGCGTGTATTATATTCTTGTCTAAATGCTTACATATTAATCGTGTACCATTGCATAAACCTTCAGACGGGTCTAAATTTCTGAGTAAAATTATTGGTGCGCCAACTTTTAGTGTTAATTTGTAAGGAGGCAAACCGTAAGAGACAAACTATTTAAAAGATCTTCATATTGACCTTGGTCACTTGGATTATCTGTTTGGTCAAAACTAACATATTCAACTGCATCTCCATGGTGGCGCTGAATTATTGATTCATTTATTTCATCTACAAAGGAGTTTTTTGTTGTGAGAATAGCTTTATTAACATTTACTGAATTATCGGAAAGCATTGTTTCAAATCGAAATACTATATCTATAAGAGTATCTATATCAAAGAACATCATTCTTATTTGGAATTAGTATAGATGAAGGAAGCTCAATAGAGGCAACATCACGATCCTGGTCCAACCTTCACCAACTCTTAAAAGGAAGGAAGTAAACGCAGATCCAAACGAGCCCGCATATTTTGAATCAAAGTGATTTTCGTCAACATGGACCATAGGTATGAATTTATTAAACATGCATTCATTGTATCACGCTTTGTGCCCTTAGAAATTACAATAACGCTTGTCTAAAATCTCCTCCTAAGACAATTACTTTCCCACCAAAAACTTGATTATCATCCATTAAGTCTTGTAATAAAGCATCTAATATTTCAACAAACTTGTTTCTTACACATTGGAGCTTCATCCAAGATAATTAGTCTAGCATCTTTTATCATAGTTTGCTAACGATGTTTGTTTACTTATTCGACAAACTAAACCATCTGTTATGTCAACCGGTATTTTGAATCGTGAATGTGTTTTTTCGACCTCCTGGCAAGACAAAGATCTTTGCTATTCCGTAATGAGCTGTGCTAATGCTATGTGCCCTTTGATCTAACTTCACCAACAAAGCTCTATACAAGAAAGTCTTTCCAAAGGCCCCTGGTCCATCTATAAAGAAACATTCGCTTGTTTTCATATATTGCTTTTATTATAGTTTTGAAAGCCCTTGCTTGTTCAACATTTAATAATGTTTTGGAGTTTAAATCGCTTCAAAACAATTATATTTTGCTCGACTTTTAATTCTTTTGTTAAATCTTCAAATCGCTTAGAATTCATTCCTTCGGTATTAACCCGAATGAAGTTAAGTCTTTTCCATGGAATGTAGAACGAGTTTATTTGTTGTAGAACAAGTCGCCTTACTTCGTTCTTAGAAATATGGGGTTGTCTAGCTATATCTTCGAAAAGATTAGGCTCAAATTCCTCCCACAAGTTAACAAGTTCGAGTAGGACAGGTGTACACTAAAATTGTAGCAAATAATCTTCGTAGTTCATAAGGCATTTGGTATAGGGATGCTTCTCGTAAATAAACTTGCTGACTATCGTTTTGTTCTAAAAGGCCTCGTGCTAATCCAGCATCATGAAAGGTCAGGTACAGTTGATTATTGTATAGCTTTAAATCATTAAAAGATGTAGGTGCTCATACATTAGTAAGCAACAACTTTAAATAATACCGCTCTCCCTCAATCGGATTGACTGTTACGATCCTTCCAACAGAATCACCTCTAGTCCTTATTTTCCATGCTCTTTTATCTTGTTCCCAAACATAAAAATCAGGAAATTGAGAATACGTGCATTGTTTCTTATTTGCTTTATCATTTGTTCTGTTCATGAAGAAATATTCCGTTAACATAGTTTTTCTGTTAAATGGGTTGTTTACTATGTTTTCTAGTCTATTTTTTGGATTAAAACTAATCGGTTGATAATTTTCCAGATGCACCTGCAGTTGTATAACAGCAGGTTTCATATCTCCAAGGGGAAACCTATATATTCTCCAAAGTGCCTCAGGTGGAGATATCCATCTTCCGGATTGATATTGGTTAATCTCATCCACTTCATTAGATGAATTTTCAGATTCAATATTGAACATTATTCTGTCATTCCCCTTGCATATATATTTATAAATATACTTTACAGCCTTAACCGTAGAACATATTTCAACATTAAGGTGACAATCAAACTTAGCAAGCAAATATGGATTGTAATGGTACAACCCATCTATTATCTAGTAATGCCCTCTCGACCTTAGCTCTACGACCATCATCACGTCTTCTATATATTGGATAAGCATCGGTTGTTATTTTTGTTTCTGGACAAAATTGCTTAGGAAATGAATTCTTACACAAACCATCTTTGTTCATGCACACATTATTTTTATTTAAATAACCACACGGACCATGCAACATATGCTTAACTACCAAGTTATATAAATGAGGGTGTAATTGTTTATCCGGAAGTTCAGCGGAAACAATTTTATCAAATTCTTCTGGTCTGTACAATTTATAATGAGGCTTTAAAATTATAAGGAAATGGGCGTGTGGTAAACCTCTTTTCTGAAACTCGACAACAAAAGTGTACGCAGCCACTTTACCAAAGATATTATTTTTAAAGAGTTCAATTCTTAATTCCTCAAGTTTTGCTTTAAACACTCTAGCTGTTAAGTCAGGCCTATTCTGGGCATCTTCACTATTAGACAACAATTCTTGTACTTCAGGCCAATTAGGGTTACATGTCATTGTTAAAAAAATATCAGGCTTCCCAAATTTTCGTACTAAAGTCATAGCATCTAAGTATTTTCTACGCATGTGTCTAGGGCCTCCAGTGAATGAAGCTGGTAAAATAGTGCGTTGACCTACTTTACCACCATCATCTTCGCCACTGGCTACAGCATCGACAATGCCTTGAAGAAATTCCTGTCTAATATTCTTTTGCTGAACTCGGAAATAATCTAAACGTTGTGTTTCTAACTTAACGAACATGTCTACAGCATATTGCTGGAAAAGTCGGCCAAACCTAAGTAAATAAGACTCATCATTATCACGAATCTGAAATTTATAGCAATAATATTCACGGACTGCTACATTATTATGATCATTACAATTCGAGCTTAGATTTACACCTTCTGTATCTAATAACTGTTCAACTGTTTCAAAGAAGCGTGGATTAACAGACATATTGACTTCGTTAACTCTTTTTCGCTTACGTGTTTTCACTTTCACATCAATCTTTCTTATGCCTTGGTGCCACCCAAAGGTTGTCCATACGGAAACATAAGAGGATATTGAAGAGGATCATAGCATCCATAATAATAATTTATAGTGTCGCGAATGTCCACCGATACTATAAACCCTTATACTTCTTTGTTCACTTTCCGGCCATCAATTAATATTCCAAATATCCGAGACAATCATTGGTAAGTTATAATTTTTTGGTTAACCTTTGGATTACAAATTAACATTATCTTTAATTCTTCAAGATTTTCACATTTCTTAGATCCCTAAAAAATTTGGCATACGGATTTTGTTCAAGAACTGTTAGTATCTTATGTAAAGTCATCTCAAAAAGTCTAGGGCAGTTTTGAAGCCTCAAGGACTTTTCATACTCAGTGTCATGGAAGTAGAGCTGTAAATTTGCACAACTATCCGGACTTCCTATGAAATCATTTATGAAATGGTATACTTGTCCCTGAACTCTAAACGATAAATGCCCTTATTTTTTTGCTAAATCTTTGTCATAGGTTGCTCGAAAGACGTAAAAGCTAGATGATTATTATATGTTCTAATAGAATTTCAAATTCTTAGCCTCGATTGTGTGCTCGATAAGTAGATCAAAGAATGATTTTAGGCGATTCAGTGAATGGAGATGAATTTTTCCGAACAACAACAAAAGTTGTCACTTTCGTGTACAATTCTTTTATAAACAATGGGGACAATCTGGAACTTTTGTAACACATCACTTTTTTGAAATATCATCTAGTAGACATGTATTTTTTGTAGGTGGATGTTATTTTTAAATTTTAGATTATATTCAGCTCGCTTACTACGCCATCGTTTTATCCTTTCTGATCTATAAATCTTTTTTACATTAGATGAGCCTATAATAGCACCTGAGCTATTAGGTAGAGGGACGTTATTGCTTAGTTGTGAATTAAATGCAGGAGGATTATCGGACATATGATCAACTGGAAGTGTTTTTTCTGGAATACACAAACCTGTATTCCTTGTAGATTGAGTACTATGTTCCCCTACCACTATATGCACAGAGAGGTTGTCACCTATTTTTCTTTTTTTAGCAGCAGTTAATGCATCTGTAACTTGATGCATATCGGTTGGGTGGAGTACGTTTTTTCCCCTTTGTTTTGACAAGACACTATTTCTAGTATAGACACAAAGATTTTTCTGTTTTTTCTTGCGCCACCTAACAATTGCAAGTTGTCGATCAGATCCTGAAGTTTGTTTTGGTTCCATAACACAGAAGGCTTTATAAATTGTTAAATTAAAGAAGTTCAATGAAATGGAGAAGGGAAGAATGACACAGGGTCAGAGGTAAAAGAAGAACACCAAAAGCAAAACACAACTTGTACACGTGCAAGAATACAATGTAGATGCAAAAGGGTAAAAAGTATTTAAAAAAAAAACAAGAGGCAGGAGAAAAAGTAAGAAAACCAAACAAAACCTGAGATGAAGAAGCCATTTCTGAGGATTCTGTAATGAAATGGACTGCTGGCCAAATATGGAAGAAGTACAACCGCTCGGAACCAACCCTGGAAAGGCACAATAAGGGGTTAATGAAGCTACTGACAACATGGTATGTCAAGCTAAGACACTGTCATGATGAATCCTGCGATATATTAAGGAAGTAATAACCCCTAATGAAGCAGTTGGAAGATTGTATAATCCATTTGATATCCCGTCCTAAATCCATCAAATAGTGTTTTCAAACAAGTTGATACTACATATCCCAATATAAGAAAAAGGGAATCTAAATATGTGCTGTACATATGCACATATGAAACCTCTAATGACCAAATAACCAGAAAATTCGATACAAAAAGTTATGCTCTTGCCATAGTTTAAAACTGGTGATGCTAAGATTACAATAGAACAGGCAACACATTAATAGGAAACAACATATTTATATGTTTGCTTTTCTAGCCACATAAACACTACACATCCTTGCTAAATCATGCTAATCAACACACCTATACATTCACAACATACCAGAAAAAGTATTATTATATAGAGTAAAATTAAACTTCCTAATCTGCAGTCATAAAGCCTGTAATCATCTTCCCAAATGCAACCAACATCGTGAAACAACCAACCACATGTATTCCATAACATGAAATTCATCAAGACATCATACCCCCAACCAACAGACACACTAAACATTTATCTCCTAAATTAAAAAACTGGAATCAATAATCGAATGCAACCAACAACCTCAGAATCATATTTAACATCTGAAAGAACTAAACCAGCAACACCCAAACAAGTAAAGTGTATCCTTAACCTGAATATAAATTGCAAAGAAATTTCATACAGGAAGTTAACCATTTTATATTCAATTAACCAATTAACCAAGAAAACAACACAAAACAAACATGCAATAACCATTATCAAAATAGCTTCACAGACCTGAACGACACACGAAATGCAACAATTTTTGTTCACAGAACAAACAAAAATGCTGTGTGAACTAATAGACTAAGCCCATCGATGGATGTATTTAAAGGTCAATTTTTTAACCTAGGAAAAGAAAACCCAAATTTAAAATTATCATCTCTGTTCAATATAAAACAATAAAAGTAGTACCATTATAGCCAATTTTCTTTCCTAGCATATGACATGCATCATCCAGCCTCTGCAAAATCTGGTGTTCCATAGCCGGCTACAGAATCGGTTCGGTCAACAACCGAGCACAGCTGGAATCGAGCAAGCTTTTGCTTTCATCTCCACCATACACATCGCAAAATCAACTGCATCCAGCCAACAACTCTCGTATCCTCCCTCTTTCACAATCCAGGCTGCACAGTAGAAGAGACAGCCACCGTACGGCGAGAAGAAAATCTCCACCCCAACCCCTGTTTACTTCAACCACCGTCTGGTTTTCGCCCTTTTTTTTTTCTCTTCTTTGACATGTAATTTCTTTAGTTTTGTATATATCCCCAAATTACAATTTATTATCCCCAAGTACAAATTCCCAAATAAATTGTATAATAAATTGTCAAAAAAGAGACTTATAACTTAGTTTGGTTAACATTTGGATTACAGCAACCAATTTATTATTCTTCGATTCATTTTCGTGGCCATCAATAATAAATAAAAATTAAAAAACAACACAAAGATGGACACGTGGCAATTATAGGTAGATAGGTAGATATAACGAAACGAGATAACCGGGGAAAAAAGAGGGGAAAATCTGAAAATTGGGCGTCACGTGTCAAACACATGGGCTGCCACGTGGTTTGTTGTGAAAATAGTTAAGACCAAAGTAAACCGAATCGTGAACACCCTGTAATAACAACAAACCGAACCAAACCGTGCATTCAAGTAAACCGTAAAACACACCTAAATAAATACAATATAGGAGAACAGTGAACACACCCGAAAAGTACAATATAAGAGAAGCAAAGTTTAAAAATAAAATAATAAATAAAAATTAAAAACAACATAAAGATGGACACGTGGCAAGTATAGGTAGATAGGTAGATACAACGAAACGAGATAACCGAAAAAAAAAAAAAAACAAAATTGCCGAACCGTAAACACACCTAAACAAATACAATATAGGAGAACGTAAACACAAATGAACAAATACAATATAAGAGAAGCAAAGTTAAAAAAAAAAAAAAACAACAACAACAACAACAACACAAAGATGGACACGTGGCAAGTATATATAGATATAACGAAACGAGATAACCGGAAGAAAAAAAAAGGAAAAAAAAAAAAACAAAATTGGGTGCCACGTGTCAGCCACATGGCCTGCCACGTGGCACAATATTAGAGAAGTTCACTTCTTATTAATAGGTAGAAATATAACTTGTTATATTATTATAAATATTACGTATTATTATAACTTGTCTTATAAATATAACGTGTAATGTGTGGGTGTTTATTAGATAATATACACCCTGATTATAAGATATGATTGACGGATGTTTTAACACGTATAATATGTCGTGTATTTATTAAACGGTACCATGTTAGATAATTATCCCGTTTAATATTATCCATCAGCCTGCCGCCATCTTCACATGATGGCATTGGCGGTGCTGATACATGCACTAGAATTGCCCACAATTGTTCATTACATCATACTCGTTACAACAATAATAAGGCATTAAACAGATTTTACAACAATAATATTGTCGTGAAAACTTTTTACGACAATAATATTGTCGTAAAAAGAAATTTTACGATAATATTATTGTCATAAAATTTCTTCTTACGACAATAAAATTATTGTAGTTAAAACATTTTACGATAATAATATTATCGTAAAATTTCTTTTTGCGATAATATTATTGTCGTAACGCATGTAGTGTATGTACACTACACCTCCTGTGCAGTGCACATATCATTTTCCTTAAGTATTACATTTTCTCATGTGACTCATACTTAGCTAGCTCATTTTTACTTATATATACACATAGTTGTAAGCTTGCATGAAAGACATAAGCAAATATAAGATCAATAATAACAAGTAATTGGAATACTTTCTTGCTTGCTTGCATGCGCATGCAAATATATCTTCACCTTATATATAGCTATATTTACTTCAGTGCTTATGTTATATAGTATATAACACCTTATCAGCACGAGTCTCTACCGATACTGAGTAAAACATCCAGAAAATTACTCGGAAAACGTTGACAGAGCGTGGAGGTAATCTTTGTCAATTATTTTCGTTAGTTTTTGCTATGACTAACATCTCGAGGCAGGAATTTGTACCACTAGATATTTCCGGAAGAAATTATCTATCGTGGACGATGGATGTTGAAATCCATCTGGAATCTATGGGGCTTGGCAATACTATTATTTAGGAAAATGATGAGTCCAGCCAAAGCCATGATCTTCCTTCGACATCATCTTGGAGATGGGTTGAAAAATGAATATCTTACGATAAAAGATCCTTCGAATCGTGGGCATAATTTAAAGGATAGATTCGACCACCTGGTTGTCGGTTCATCATGGTGCCAGATTTGATTGGCTTAATCTGCGGCTGCAAGATTTTAAACCGTGACCGAGTTTAATTCAGCCATGTTTAAAATCATCACTCAGTTAAAATTATGTGGCGATAAAGTAACTGACGAGGATATGTTGGAAAACACATTCCACATTTCATACCTCAAATATGCTCCTGCGGCATCAATAGCATGCCTCCTTGTGGCAAAACAGAATAATCAGCTTTTGTTGAAAAAATCACGAGTCCCGACCGACTGGTGTTAGCCCATTCATTGAAGTGAATGTGGCTCAGTCTTCATACTTTGATCATGGTTGTGGACGTGGACGTGGACGTGGCCGTGTAAGAGGCCGTGGTCGTGGAAGATATATGCCATATCAAAATGATGTCGATCATGGTAAGAAATAAAATGGTCCCCAGAAGACGGATAGGAAACACAATGAAAAGAAAGTTAATGATGAAAAATGCTTCCATTGTGGAATGGAAGGTCATTGGTCCCGTACCTGTCGTACGGCGGAACACCTTGTCCGACTCTATCAAGCATCATTGAAAAAACCAATTGAATATCGTGAGGCGAATCTTGTGTATCATGATCATCCTGAAGATGATGACACTTATGTTGATGCTAATGCTGATGCTGATGATGATATGATGAACTTGGATATGGATTGTTTCTTGATGATCCCTGAAGGGTCAAATGATTAAGAAAATGTTTAGATTAGTTTAATGTTTTCCTGTTATATAGTAGTTTTCTTTTCGTTTCCTTGTAATATAGTAGTTTCCTGTTGTTGGTGTGCTTTTCTGAATGTTTTTTTGTTATCTTCTTGAAGAAGATGTGTATACAGATGGTGCGTTGGATATCAATAAAGATGTTTTTCCTTAACATGAAAAATACTTTTTTTTCCCCTGAAGAAAGAAAAGATAAAATGTTAACACAATATGTGGCAATTCTAAAATGATAGAAGGCTCTGGAAGAGTCATTATATTTCTTCCTGAAGGAACGAAAATTTATTTTCAATCATGCACTATTTTCGTCAAAAGCCCGAAGAAATCTATTAAGTATTAAAGATATCCGCCGAAATGGATACCATATTGAAACTAAGAATGACACAGATTATGAATATCTATGTATAATGATAAATGTTTCAGGAAAGAATCATGTACTAGAAAAGCTTCCATCACTTTCTTCGGGGCTATATTATACTAAAATCGGTCATGATTGAAACATACCATATAATAAACCAGAAGTTTAATGATCTATTGTTTATAAAATATGGCATGATAGGCTGGGACATCCTGGATCGAATATGATGAGAAATATAATTGAGAATTCACAAGGCCACGCGCTGAAAAACCAGAAGATTTTAAGTGTAGGCGAATTCTCATGTGTTGCTTGTTCTCAAGAAAAAATGATTATAAAACCATCTTTTGTGAAGGTGGCAACAGAATCACCAGCATTCTTAGAAAGAATTCAAGGTTATATATGTGGACCTATTCATCCACCAAGTGGACAATTCATATATTTTATGGTCCTAATTGACGCATCCAGTAAATGGTCGAATGTATCACTATTGTCGACTCGTAATATGACATTTGCAAAGTTGCTTGCACAGATAATCAGCCAACGAGCACAATTTCCGGACTTTCCGATTAAAAGTATTCTTCTCGGATAATGTTTGGGAATATTCATCACATGTGTTTGATGATTATTGTATATCTATTGAATTGCCGTGGAACATCCAATAGCTCATGTTCACACGCAATATAGTCTAACCAAATCTTGTAAAGGATTGCGCTTGATTGCTAGACCAATGTTAATGAGAACAAAGCTATATGTGTGTATGCATGGGCACGCATATATTGCATGGGGCTGCACTTTTGCTCATTAGACCGTCAAGCTACAATAAATTCTCCCCTTATCAATTGGGAAATGGTATGTGCACTACACAAATGTGTAGTGCACTTGCCACTACTTGCTTCAATCTCATTGATTAAAGTGACAAACTATTTATTGTGTTGGGTCCTAATAAAATGTGTGGTGTTGATTGTGTTGTGTAAGATGTTGTGGTGAAAAGGGTAGTGGATGTATCACTACTGTTATCAATTAGCTTTTGATCATGAGCCTAATATTTCTCATTACACACATTTGGATGTGTTGTTTATGTACCGATTACGCCGGCAGCGCAACGTACTAAGATGGGCCCACAAAGAAGATTGGGCATTTATGTGGGATATGATTCGCCATCCATCATTAGATATCTGGAACCCCTGACGGGTGACTTGTTTACTGCAAGGTTTGCAGACTGCCATTTCGATAAAACTGTTTTCCCGAGATTAGGGGGAGAAAATGAACCCGAAGTTTATAAGAAAGATAATGAAATCTCTTGAAAACGACATTAGGATTTCTAGATCCATTTGCTAGTGCATGTGAACTAGAGGTTCAAAGAATTATTCATTTGTAGAAAAGCAAATCAATTGCCTGATGCATTCAATGACTCAAGTAGAGTCACTAAATCATATATAGAAGTTGCGAATGTTCCAGCTCGTATATCAATTCCAGAAGGACTTGATAAGAATGTTACTGCAAGTGAATCTAAACCGCGCCAGAAGCGTGGTAGACCGGTTGGTGCGAAAGATAAAAATCCTCGAAAGAAAAGAGGACAAAGTGATCAAAATTATCAAACCAATGATTCCAAAATTGATGAGGAGATCCTGAAGAACATTAAAATTATAGTCCCGGGGAACATCAATTAATTATGTAACTTTCGGGACAAAATGGAACCGAGAGGATGTAATCGTCGATCATATCTTCACATATAATGTTGCACTTGAAATAACGGGAGAAAGCGAGGACCACGAACCGACATCGATTGAAGATTGTCGAAATAGAAAAGAATGGCCACAATGGCAAGATGCCATTAAGTCATAACTAAATTCACCGCAAAACGTGAAGTTTTCGGACTGTAGTCCGTGCTCGAAGGATAAAGCCAATAGGATTCAAAATGGGTATTCGTATGTAAACGAAATGAGAAAAATGAAATATTGAGATATAAAGCACGACTTGTTGCCCAAGGTTTTTCGCAAAGGCCTGGTATCGATTACTAAGAAACATATTCATCGGTAGTGGATTCGATAACATTGCGATACCTCGTGAGCCTAGCGATTGCATGAAAAGGTCGAAATCGTCTTATGGACGTTATTACTGACTTGTCTATACGGGAAACTTGACAATCGATATTTATATGAAAGTCCCGGAAGGATTTAGAATGCACGAAGCATGTAGATCAAATCCTCGAGAGATTTATTACATCAAGTTACAAAAGTCCTCAGTATGGATTAAAGCAACTGCGGACGAAATGTGGTATAATCGTCTCGTAGCTTAATTAAAGAGGTTATAAAAATGATCCGATTTGTCCATGTGTTTTTATTCGAAATGTGAATATCAATTTGCAATAATCTCTGTATATATTGATGACTTAAATATTGTTGGAACTCCCGAAGAAGTTTCAAAAGCCGTAGATTATCTCAAGAATGAATTTGAGGTTAAAGATTTTGGACAAACGAGATTTTGTCTTGGTTTGCAAATTGAGCATCTAGAAGATAAATATTTGTGCATCAATCGACTTATACAGAGAAAATCATGAAATGATTCAATATGGACAAATCATATCCATCGAGTACCCCAATGGTTGTTAGATTGCTTGATGTCAATAAAGATCCATTTCGACCATGTGAAGAGAATGAAGAGGTGCTTGGTCCTGAAGTACCATACTTTAGTGCTATTGATGCATTAATGTACCTAGCCAATAATACTAGACCGGATATCTCCTTCTCTATGAATTTATTGGCCAGGTTCAGCTCGGCTCCAACAAACGACATTGGAACGGAGTCAAAAAAAATGTTCCGGTATTTGCAAGGGACAATAGATCTCAGATTGTTCTATTCAAACAAATCAAGTCCGGAGATCGTTGGTTACGCCGATGCGGGATATTTATCAGATCCTCACAAAGAAAAGTCGCAAACGGGCTACTTGTTCCTTAGTGGTGGTACGGCAATCTCATGGCGTTTGACTAAACAATCTTTGACTACGACATCCTCAAATCATGCCGAGATAATAGCTATTCATGAAGCCAGTCGAGAATGTGTTTGGTTGCGGTCATTGAGACATTACATCCGGGAGAGTTGTGGTTTACCTGTTGATAAAGATAAACCAACCATATTGTATGAAGCCAATGCGGCGTGTATAGCTCAGTTGAAAGGAGGCTATATAAAAGGCGACCAGATGAAGCATATATCACTGAAATTCTTCTTTACGCATGATCTTCAGAAGAAAGGAGATATCGATGTTCAACAGATCAGGTCATATGACAATCCAACAGATTTGTTCACTAAAACACTGAATCGCCTGCTACCACATTTGAGAAATTACTGAAGAGCGGAATGCACCGACTTAAAGATCTAAAGAGGTGTTCAAATCAGAGGGAGTAAAACACAAATGAAGGTTGTACTATTTTTCCTTCATTATGATTTTTTCCCATGGGGTTTTTTCATAATGAAGGTTTTAACGAGGCGAATTCTTTGGGGATAGACATCCAAAAGGGAGTGTTTACGTGTTATAACTTGTGTTATAAATATAACACGTAATGTGTGTATGTCCATTAGATAATATACACTCTGATTATAACACATGATCGACGGATGTTGTAACACGTGTAATATATCGTGTTCTTTATTAAACGATACCACGTTAGATAATTATCCCGTTTAATATTATCCGTCATCCTTTGCCGCCATCTTCACGTGATGGCATTAGGTTAGATGTTAAGTATCACATTTTCTCATGTGACTCGTACTTGGCTAGCTCATTTCTTACTTATATATACATAGTTGTAAGCTTGCATGAAAGACATAACATAAGCAAATATAAGATCAATAATAACAAGTATTTGGAATGCTCTCTTTCTTACTTGCATGCGCATGCAAATATATCTTCACCTTATATATATCTATATTTACTTCAGTGCTTATGTTATATATATATATAAGGAAGGGATTTAGCCTGTTTCCCTTCAATCACCCGACCCAAATCCGATAAGAAAACAAAAAATATTATAAAAAAAACAGATTAACACCCTCAGAAACAGCCGCATGATTTATTAAAAAGCAAAACCACCGCATGACTTATTAAAACCGCCGCATGACACCTTCCACGGTTACACATTTTGCAAAAAAAAAAAGGAAACAAACTGCAACACAATCCCACTTATTATCCTAACTACACCACACGTACGCCCATTATCTACATTTACCTTCAAGTAAATTTCTCAACATTAATACCAACCCACTATATACGCATTACACTCCAATTACACTCTAATACATACATACGCATGTGCTCTCCAATAAACAACCTCATTCACAAATCTACCTCTCTCTTTGCTGCAATACACATTTCCAACAATACACATTTGTTGTCTCTCCAAACCACAATCCACAAAGCAATCCAACAAAGAGGTAAGCAATTTTGGCTCTTCAACATTCCTTTTCTTTTTCATAAATGGCGGCTCATGATCAACAAAGTACAATACACAATCCACAGGCACACTACAACAGCTTCTTCCAAAATCGGACTTCAAGAAGAGGCTCACGATCTGATTCTTCCAAAATCGACTTCAAGAAGAGGCTCACCATACTATTTCCTAAAACACACAGTAAGTATTTCACGATCTTTTCTATCATTTTCACATTAGTGTATAGATATTAGAAAATCATTTTACTATTCTTTTAAACTCTACGGTACTATACATCCTAGCCTACAAAACCAACAATCAACTTTAAAACCAACAATCAACAACATTGTTAAGTAGTAATGCAATAAAATAGTTATAAGTAGTAACCCTTTGCCACATTTTAATCATTAACACAATCGTTAAAAACAAAGGAGTTAACAAATCATTCAACCAATTGGTTCTAAAAGCACACGAGATAAGTATTTCACATTCTTTTCACAATTTATTGTATGATTTTCACATCAAGATATAGATATTATGAAATCATTTTACTATTCTTTTAAACCTAGGTTTCTATACATCCTAGCCTACAAAACCAACAATCAACAACGCTGTTAAGTAGTAATTCAATAAAACAGTTATAAGTAGTAAACTTTTGCCAGATTTTAACTGTTAACACTCTGTTAAAACAGTGAATTAACACATCATTGAACCAATTGGTTCTTAGAGTTTGTTCTAACCGGAATTAAAATTACTATCCTTGGGTTAACCCTCAGTCAAACCGGTTCAGAAATCCCAGGAAAACGGGTCCCCACCATACCTGAGCCAACCCGGCATAGAACTCGGGTTGGATTTACCTGAAAGGATGACATATACAGTCTGGAAAGGATTGGACCTTTTCAACACTGAATCGTCATCACCAAAGAATTAGGGTTATCAAATCCCCCATTCTTGACCTTTGACACCCATTATTCCACTTTGGTTCAATTTGGTCCGGTTGATTGGTTTGATTTTCGAATTTTTGTTCACCCTTAATCGTGGTAAACAATTGCGTGGTGTTACACTAAAGGGGATTTCAGAGGCCCATAAAAATCCTAGATTGCCTTAACTTGATGCCGGTCCTAAGCGGAATCTATGATGGAACATGTTTATGCATCAAGAATTCACACAAATTCAGCCGCAGAGAAGCTAAGGAGTACTTAAAGTTTTGAATATTCTTACATGGACCGGTTGTAGTAGTGATTAATAAACCAACCCGGAGCAAACCGAAAATAGGTATCTTTAAAGTGTAACATAGACGCCTCATCCATCGAACATTTGGTGGTCATTGGTTGTATTTTTCGTGATTGAGGATCTTTCGGTTTTAGGCTGTGTAGCCAATGAATGCTTATGTCTTGCATATATGTTTGCTTTTATTTTGTTGCTTTCTCGTTTTTTAGGTACTGAAAACGTGAAAATGTATCTGCCAGTCTCTTGGCTGAACGTGACTTTGTTTTTACTTGATGTAACTTCTTGGAGTAACCTACCTCCTTACGCTGTAATTAGAGTTCGCATAGCATATTCTTCTCTCTCTATATATATGCCGGCATCTTGTGTGGATGAATGTGTTTTTAAACAGAAGTATTTGTAAATCTTGGAACTCTAAAATGGATTCTACTTGTTGGTGGGTAAAGACAATAGATTGTTCTTGCTTTTAAATTGTGGGCTCCATAGTTTGTACTAGTATAGTAGTATGTAAGTAACACTTCTAACCAATTGAGATATAGTGTACACGTCTTTTGTTTGATATCTCAATTCCATACAACGGCTGTATCGCAAAAAAAATTCATGATACAGTATATGCCGGCGGCCATGGATTTTAAGGCTCACCTGTTGCTGCTTGTGTTCTTTTTAGCACTGTCTTGTGCTTTTGATGTTGGGTTCTAGTAGGCTAAATTACAATTTTGGTCCTCTAACTAGACACGTTTTTCGATTTTGGTCCTGATTTTTCTCCGGCGACAATTTTAGTCCTGTAAGTGGTCTTTTTTTTGCAAAAATAGTCCTGGACACCGGAAAGACCACTTACAGGACTAAAATTGGCCTTTTCCGGCAACAAAAAATACTACTTACAGGATTAAAATTGGTCTTTCCGGCGACAATTTTAGTCCTGTAAGTGGTCTTCCGGCGTTCAGGACTATTTTTGCAACAAAAAAAATCACTTACAGGACTAAAATTGTCGTCGGAGAAAAACCAGGACCAAAATCGAAAAACGTGTCTAGTTAGAGGACCAAAATTGTAATTTAGCCGGTTCTAGTATGATCGTCCGCCTGCCCGGAAAACCCGTTCTTTTCTTCTCAGTGTTCTCACGAATGATCACGGGTACGGTTCCACAACACCCCAACAGGTGCATATCACACAAGTGGGTGAAGATCACATGAGAATATCATGGATTCATCGATTCCCTTCTCCAAAGAATGATCCAATACGGCACGTCCTCCGGATCTTACGTATCTTACGCTAACGGAAGTACACTTAGTTACACTTATGTCTCATACGAGTGCGGATAGATTCACTACGTAGACATTGGCCCTTTGAATCCCAACACTTTCTACTACTATACTTGGGGAAAATTACAAATTGGTCCTATAACTTTAGGATGGTATCAATTTCGGTCTCATACGATTTTTGTTTATCGTTTATAGTCCCGTAACTTGAAAAAACACATCAAATTCAGGACAATTAAATTATTCGGCGGCTTTTTTAAATTTTCCGACCATTTCGCCATGTGTTTGCTTACTAGGCAATGCTTACTTGCCAAATTTTGCCATGTAGGACAGAAGAAAAGGAAAGAAAAACTACATCTGTGCAAACAAAAAAATAAAAATAAATCGTGTTTTTTTGTTTCATATGTGCAAATTACAAAATTAGTCTTGGCTCTTACATATGTGCAAATTACAAAACTACATCTGTGCAAACAAAAAAATAAAAATAAATCGTGTTAATAATCGTGTTAATGTGCATATGTGTCTTGGCTCTTACTTTGATACCGTACAATACTTACTTGCTACAGGATCCACCACTATCCCCAGATATGTGCTTAAAAACGTGGTATGTAGTTTTTACTCATTTGGACAACTATGACATGATTCCTCAGCCTATATGCTTGTCTTTGGGTTTCTTCGACTAAAGTGACCATTTCAATGTCCTAGGTATGTTGATAATAAGTCAAAGATAAGCAATTGGGTGAAAACAAAGGCTTACAAGGATGCTGGAAAGTTTTTTGTTCCTCCCGAACCAGAACATATATTGGACATCAAAACTGCTATGTCCACCATTAACACTGTAATGTCTCTATATTTCTTGTTAACCTTACTGGCTATAAGACTTCCCAGATTCTTTACTTGCTTTTAATCAATTGTACAGACGAAAACAGCGTGGGTGAAGGCGAAAGTCAAATTCAATTTCACACTTAATGCTCTGTACAGAGGCAAACAATGAATGGAATTTAACATGTACTGGCTGCAACACTCGCTCTCCAATGGATATCAGGTAATTCATAAGAATATATATTCAGATTTTTTCTGGTAACTTTTGCACAAAACATGTTGTCCAGCCAAATTGTTAAATTCATTTATTCTTTTTCTACAGCATTAAACTACCAGTTGTTTTGTTTGACGAATCAGACAAATTCAACACCGTTGTAAACTCACCTGATGCAGAGAAAATTTGTCCGTTTAACGCTGTCCAACTACAACAAATTTATGAAGAGGTATAACATTATCTTAGTAGATTAAATTCCATATCCAATATTTGTTTCAGTCAAAGGTTCCAACATCCATGAAACATCAAAATAGCTGAATTTTAGTACTTGTTTACAATGTTGTTTGTTATTTACATGTAGTTGTACATGGATTTCATATTTTACTTCCAGATTGTATAGCTGTGTAGTTGTTCTTGAATTTGTGAATGGTTGAAAATAAAAGAATACTTATTTTTGTGAATGCTTGAAGCTAAAAGAGTATAAGATTACTTATTATTCGGCCTGACAGCTTTCAGTGGGTTATACAATCATGCAATATTAATTCTTTCGACACAGGCACATGTCAAGGAGGGGTTATGAAATCATATGTCTCTATTATTTCTCTTTTGTTCTGGTATCTTTGATTTTATAAGTTTCCTGTCTTCTACATAATTACTTACTTGTCTTACTATACGATATAGTTCTTCTATGATTTATATCTATTGAAGGTTTCACAAAAAGTTCAGGGGTTCCTTGTGATTATGTGGATACAGATTGCTCACTGCACAACACACCAACCTAACATATTAAACTTGTTAAATGATGCTTCTTCTACATAATTACTTACGTGCCTTAACTGCATTTATATAGTTCTTCTATGATTTATATCTATTGAAGGTTTCACAAAAAAAGTTCGGGGTTCCTTGTGATTATGTGCATACCGATTGCTCATTGCACAACACACCAACCTAACATATTAAACTTGTTAAATGATGCTTGTTAAATGATATTGCAGGGTGAAAAGGTCTTGGACCAAATTTCGTTTGCAATGGACAACACAGAGGTTGTCTACTTCATTAAGTGGTATGACAAAAAAATAAATGGTGAGATGGTCAGGAGGTATCCTGTTCTAAAGATGTATACAGCATCAGAACTGAACACTTTGGCAGCAGAAAAGTATAAGGCTCTTTCCGAACATGTTGATGTTTTGGCTGGACCTTCTAAACAGAAACAAGTTCTTCCAACTGAACAAACAGAAGAGGCTGCTGATCCACAGATGTTCACTCCATCCACAAAGACAGTCATTGAGGAAATTGCGCTACAGACTGCCACCGCAGAAAACAGCAAAGAACAGCCTGCAACTGCAAAACGAGCACTTAATTTTGGAAGTTTAACTGATGAGGACATTGCGGGGGTACAATTGCTTCCACCTGAAGTTGAAGTTGAACATATGTTGAAGAGTCCATCCAAGAAGGCTAAGGGCAAGAATAAAGTTGTTTAAGTTGCCTTCATTTCATGCTTAAGAATTATCCTTTTGTTAATGTAATCTACCTCACGTGAAGGCTTAACCATTACTTATTCTTAATCTTCCTTTTCAAACCATCACATTCTTTAGTAAAAGAAGCTGATGGAGTTCTGATAACTTGTTGATCTTGCTTATCAGATCATTTTGTGGTTATCAATGTAGTATTTCAATATTGTCATGAACTTTTATGTATAATATATAAATCTAATGCTTTTAGAATGTTCTTTTTACCCCATTTTCCTTCAACAGATTGTTCTTTAACTGTTTACAAAGCTGATTTATTTGGCCATTAGGAGGCAGCATGTTTTTTTGGGGAGCCATTTGTTTAAAGGCCAATGTTCTTTTCTGCTTTTTGAGATGCTTGCTGTACATATGAGTGCTCCTTTGATTTTGTTTAGCTGCTGTGAATATGTTGGAGCCACGTTTAGTTGCTGCATTTAGTTTTTTAGCTGTTATACTCATGTTTAGCAGTTGAGAATTGATCATGGTGCAATTGCTTGTTGAGGCCTATTCTTTTTACATGATAATGCACTCTCAGTCTTGTTTTGGCCTTGCACTTATGATGAAACCTATATATGTTCTCTCATTACACCTGTGAAACCTCTCTTTAATTTGTTAGTTTCAACCAAAACTTCTAAAAATTATTTCTAATTGTTATTATTAAAAGGGCCTTGCGCGTTGCAGTGCGAAACTCCACTAGTATGTTAAATAAAAAGACATACGTGGGAGTATATGTTAAATAAAAGATATGAAATTTAGCTTAGTGGTCAGAACTCAGTGGTCCACTAATCCAAATTTAAATTTAAATCATGTCTCAGATAAGCCGGCTCTTACTTAGTAATATCACGTGTCGAACCGATGATAAAATATGAATAATAAAATCACGCTCTCGGTTGTGGCTGATTCGTTCGGGCTAAACAGCCTTGCAACGAATCCTTCTTGACTTTAAATTTATATTTCTTTTCACAATCATAAAAAAAAGAACTCTTTACTGATAGTCGATTCATGATCAACACGAGCATGTTGGCTACAGATTCGTTAATTACATATTCGACTTTTCAAGATCGAATTTACCATGTAAATAATGTACTAATACAATCAGAGTCGTGGCCATGATAAATAAAAATCCCAAAAATAAACATATTTTGCAATGGAAATAGTGAAAAGTCTTTCACTAGTGTTGACTATGTGACTCAACGACTCTGCGATTAGCTAACCTACAAATATAAATAATTCACAAAAAGAAAGCAATCATTTTCGTTTATCTTCCTTCTTGGAACCTCGATCGTCCATTTTTTGAATTGGGCATCGACATTGAAAGTTCTTGCGCTTTCACTTTCACCTTCAGTTTTCCGGAGGAACTGTAAATTTGTCAAAATCGCCTTGTGTTGCTGTTTCAGTGGACTATAAACTCGCTTTTGGCTTGATCCTGGTTAGGGTTTCTCAATCTTAGAAGCTTGGTTTGATTGAGCTTTTCATTATTTATTTATTTTCAATTGCATTTTTTGCTTGAATTTGTGGTGGTAATTACTTTCCCCCTGAGATTGATTAGCTAACTTGAGGCGTCTTACCCTTAATCTAATTCATATGGAGGAGACGTGCCTTTGGATTGTTAGACGAGGATTAATTGTTTGTTGAATTACCATCTCCCTCTCAAAAGCTTAAGTTGTTAGGGAGGTAGAGCCTTAGCTTTTGGGGAGATAGATAATTAACATATGAAATGCAATTGAATTCAACATCAATCTAGAAAGTAGCAGGATTGTGGACGCCGTGCAAGATTAGACTTGTTCCAGTTGAAATGGCTTATTTTTGGATGATAAAAGATGGAATTTTTCAAATTGGACAAGCTAAAATGGACATGCTTGATGTTCTGTTCATGGTGGCTTCTGGTTATGCTTTCTGATGGATGTTCTGTTGCTTCATTATGGCTGAAGGAATACCTACCTCTAGTTTGAGGTGCTGCGTTAAGTAGGTGTAGTGTCGCCCAACATGCCTTCTGGTTTATGATTACTATCCCATATGCTTCATGTCCATGCACTTTTCGAGCTCACTGTGCTAAAATTGGTATGAATCTACGATTCATAACTTCGTAAGATGTCTATTGAATGCTCTGTTAATCTATCGGATGCCCTTTTAGATAGAATATGTTTTTCCTAAACAAACGGATAATTGATTATTGGATTGGGAAACTCTTTAATCATGCTGTAACCAGATTAATACGTGTGTCAACATTTATTCGTTTTGGGAATGAACACAAAATGAATTCCTAGCACTCTAGCTGCTTCCTGTGATGTGTCGTAATAATTCAATAAATTCTGGGTCAACACAGACTTTCATAAAAAATAAGCCCTTATCTCAGCCTATGGATTTGATCCTGTCTGTGTTATTTAGACATGTATGACCATATCCCCCCCTCTATATATATTTAAAAAAATTAATATGGAAAGCGTGAAGGTCACTTTATCAGTGATTTCTTTAACCCCATCTTGCAATTGCTAGATATGTAATTGTTTGGTTGAAAATGGATGAAAGTATTTTTTTTCCTCCCTTTTGTTTTCATTTCTTGGAAGTATTGGTTTATTTAGATAACTTTAACTCTTCATTTCTATGTTGTTATTATGCTGGAATTACGATAAATCGAAGTCATTCCCGGTCTTCTCATACATTTCCCCATTTCAAGAACTAAAAAAAATATTTACTGCGCTTAACTATATGTTTTATCATAACAATAACAATAATGTATATACCATAAGGAAGCAGTGATGGCATCAAGCAAGCAAAAACCGGAGGCAGATACCGTGACATTTATGAAGCTTGCATTAGACCAAGCTAAGCTTGCCTTGGATAGCCTTGAAGTTCCTGTGGGTTGTGTTGTTGTCGAGAATGGGAAAGTGATTGCCTCGGGGAGAAATCGAACAACTGAGACACGAAATGCAACAAGACATGCTGAAATGGAAGCAACCAACGTTCTTCTAGAACAGTGGCAAAAAGACCGGCTTTTGCTTGGAGAAGCTGCTGAGAAGTTTTCACATTGTACACTGTATGTCACATGCGAGCCGTGTATAATGTGTGCGGCAGCTTTATCAATAATCGGTGTAAACGAAGTATATTACAGCTGCTCAAATGATAAATTTGGAGGCTGTGGGTCCATACTGTCCTTGCATGCCGATGGGCGCGAGGATTCTAGTCTTACTGGAGCGCTGTCCTGGAAGGGTTACAAGTGCACAGGAGGAATAATGGCATCCGAAGCAGTTTCACTCCTTAGAACATTCTATGAGCAAGGGAACCCTAATGTCCCAAAGCCACATAGACAACCAGTCCAACGTGTATGAGCATTTGTAAGTTTAAGTTACATCTGTCACTCTCTTTCGCATAGTTGTAGTTTGTAAAGCTGAGTTGATTGCTTGATATCCATTCACTTAATACAACCGCTGACACAACGGTTGTAACAGCTTACTAAGGTTGTGTATGGATTAAAGATTTGGAGAATTAGCTTGTTAGGGGTACAATGGTTATAGTGACTAGGTATAGTGAAAAACAAGGGTACTTGTTGACCATTCGATGTACATGTTATACAAGGGCAAACTGAATAAATATCTCCTTCCCTCATTTCTAACTTTTCTGGTATGTATACATACATAAAATGAAAATACATTCTTATTTAATCCAGAATCAAAGCTTGCCAGGTGAAATATTTTGAATATTGGAGATGAACAAAGGACGTGTGAAAAACTTGTTGATTTCTGTTGCTTATTGACGATACAGGGTTTCACCCCTCCACGTGTCGTCTTCCAATTGGTCCCCATAGTATGAACAAGTGTCAAGGCATGCGTGTCGATGCCCCGCCTCAGGCTACGATGATCGACTCTCGAGCGTGTAGGGCGATGGTCCCAAATGACCACCGTAAGTCGGCTTAGAGGGCGAGTCCGCACTGACCACGAAGGCCCATTATCAGCATGATAACTTGGGCAAGGGGCAAGGCCCATTAAGGTTAAATATGACAATAGCTTAGACCGACCTATTATTAGGGTTAGGGCATGCATTATCATTATAAATACCATGTTCCAGGAACTACGTAAGGCTTGATTCCTGGAAAAATACAGGATACGTAGGCAATCTAAGACAAACTCTTAGACTTAGCCGCAACTCTTAAAATCTACAAACACGTTCTTAAGGCATTAGGGTTTTGAGTATTCCTCATTAGATTCATTCAGGCCCGGATTAATTAGGCGACATAATTTGCCATCGTCACTTATATTTTGTCTGAATTTAGACAATTTACTCTTCATTAGAATTTTGAGAGAGAGAGAGAGAGAAAAAAAACTTACTTTCTTTTTTTTTTTATTTTTTAGGGTTGCAACATAGAGGACTTCGTAGGGGTCACCCATCCTCGTAATACTCTCGTCGAAGCTTGTTTAACTTTAGAGTTCTGATGGATATGATAGTGTAATCGTACCCCATAAAGAGAGCTTCTTTGTGTGTTTCTGAAACAGATTAAATGTCGCATGAAAACGCTCTTACTTATGAAATTGACATTTTACACCTTTCGAGTAACACACTTTGAGCGCCTATCCAGAAATGACCTAGAATCCACAAAGGCGTGGGAAGAAGTCGAAAATGAAATTGATTACAAGGTCTACTTCAAAACATCTCAATACGACATGGATCCCTTCAATCCGTCATCTCCGGCTGCCTTAAAAAAGCAATCCACTTTCATGTATACTCTGAGTAGTTACGCTTAACAAACCAATCCAATCCTGCTATTGTGCCAAAGGGTAAAGAGTCCCGATACTCCAAAACTTAGCTTCACATACAAAACCCTTTAAATCCTGCTATTGGGCTATTTTACTTTTAATGCATTGTCACATTTAAGCACAATTCACAAAATCTTGAATTTCTCTAAACCCTCTACATTCGTAATTTCTCTAAAATCTTGAATTTCTCTAAACCCTCTACATTCGTAATTTCTCTAAAATCTCAGCATTCATGATGAAGAAGTCTGCTCTTTTTACACTTCCCTGTTTCTTTCAACTATTGTTTCAATGGAATGCACTTGTGATGACAAAATTGACTTGTGACGGTGTTTGTTGCTGGTGCGATCAATGTTTCACTCCTGATGGTAGGTAGGTTTTTTTCCAGTAGCTTTTCCGGAGAACATGTCTTGTCATTTAAGTTTTTGCCATAAACGTAATTTTAGCGACATGGATAGTTCACGTTTTGCCGGATGCTTTTAATAGTCCGACAAGACCTTGTCTGCCAGGAACTTTGTGGGATAAGTTTTTGTTTACTAGATTTGTTGCCATGGCTTTCCCTCACGGATTTTGTGGTAAACAAGCACTTGTTAAACTATCAAAGGCATCCAGTAAAATGTGAACCATCGCTGTCGCTAAATTACTCTTGAGGCAAATGCTCTGATGACATAAAACACGTCGCTCTTCGAAAAAAATTGCAATAATAAACTTGCCTAGCTTCGGGAGTGATACACCATTCGCACCAGCAACGAGAATTGTCGCAAAGGCTACCAATTTATACTTTGTGTGGCCTGACCAGTGTCAATTTTGTTCTTGATCACAAGTGCATTTCGATGAAACAATGATTGGAATAGACAGGGTAATGAGTATAAAAATTGTAGACTTCATCATGAATGCTAAGATTTAAAAAAAAACTATGAATGCTGAGACTTTAAAGTAATTCAACTTTTTGAGAGTTTTGTCGCAAGCTGATATTGTAGTAAAAAAAAAGAAGCACAATAGCAGGATTTAAAGTGTTTGTCAAGTGAGACTAAGTATCGGTTCAAGACTCTTTACCACTTCGCACAATAGCAGGATTTGAAGGGTGGGTTAAGGGAAACTACTTAGTGTATCGGGCATCTGAAGGATATCGTTCAGCAGTTGGACTGTCTTCAGATCGAGGTTCGTGAGCATGTTTCCGGAGGAAGTTCAGGTGTTGCGATTTCAGTTCGACCAGTGTTGTTGGACAGGATTGTGAAGTCTCAATCGAATGACATGTTTCTGCAAAAAAAAATGAGACAAAAAGTAGTGGATGAACCTTCGAGTCGTTTTGAGGTAACGCATGATGGTGCAGGAATCATTTGTGCATGCCTGAGGTTTTAGACATTAGACTGAAGATTATGGATGAGCATCACCAGTCAGTCAGGCTACGTTGTACACCCATGAGCTACTAAGTAGGATATCCCATGTCCTGGTTTACCATCCTTTAGCAAGAATAGTGAAAATGTAGTCTTTGACGAGAGTGGCTAAATTCATTGAGCGCTGAGAATACATAAATTTATGGAAATTATTGGTTGCTTTCCGTCCATTGATTCTTCGCTGATTGGTTGCTGCGTCATATTTGTCTTTGTTGGGGTTTGTTTTGATATTACTGTTACATCATTGTTTTCCATCCGAAGTGCTCAGGTTTTCTAATGTTTATTGCTCATGCTGCTCGTTATATCCCTGTGTAGGAACTGTTACACCTTCTGTTTTCTACACTCAATATTATTTGTTGTTTATGTAACAAGAATTAGCTGACACATGCTCTGTCTTTGTGGAAAGTTGAAAATTATTCAAATAATGGTTTGTTGAATTGTGAACAGGTTCAAAAAAATATTGTCTCGGCGGAAGCCTATGCTTGACTTTGGAGTTCTAACGGATCTGATACATTAGTGATTGTGTGATCATACCCCAGAAAAAGAGACCTTGTTTGTGTGTTTCTGAATCATTGCCTAAGATTTAGGAAAATTGACAGAGATGGCGAGCTGCATTGATGTGTTCGATGTAATAGTAGTCGGGGCTGGTATAATGGGTAGTTCCACAGCTTACCAACTAGCCAAACGTGGCAAGAAGACGCGGCTCTTACTCGAGCAATTTGATTTTTTACACCATCGTGGTTCGTCCCATGGTGAATCCAGAACTATTCGAGTAACATACCCTGAAGACTACTATCCAGAAATGGTCCTAGAATCCACAAAGCTATGGGAAGAAGCCGAAAAGGAAATCGGTTACAAGGTCTACTTCAAAACACCTCAATTCGATATGGGTCCATCGGATAACAAGGACCTTCAAGCTGTCATCTCGAGCTGCCTTAAAAAGTCGATCCCTTTTCAGGTTCTTGACAATAGCCAAGTGTCTAAAGAATTTTCAGACAAGTTTCAAATGCCTGAGGACTGGATCGGTGTTTTGACCGAATACGGTGGTGTTATCAAGCCCTCCAAAGCTGTCTCCATGTTCCAAGCATTGGCTATAAAAAACGGTGCAGTCCTTAAAGACAACACCGAAGTTGTAGATATAAAGAGAGACTGGACAGGGGGTGGCGTTGTGGTTCACACAAGTCACAATGAGAAGTTTTCGGGTAAAAAATGTGTGATCACAGCTGGTGCATGGATGAGAAAACTGGTTAAGAATGTTTCAGGCCTGACTTTGCCTATACAACCATTAGAAACTGCAGTATATTACTGGAAGATCAAAGAAGGGCATGAAGATGAATTCAAGATTCAAGCCGGTTTCCCGACTTTTGCTAGCTATGGCGTGCCTTACATCTACGGTACACCCTCTCTCGAGTTCCCGGAACTGATCAAAATCGCTGTCCACGGTGGCTACCCTTGTGAGGAGCCAGACAAGAGAACATGGTCTGGATCGCCGTCAATGGTGGATGCATTAAGAGAATGGATACAAGGCCGGTTCGGAGACCTTGTTGATCAAACCGGGCCTGTAATGACACAATCTTGCATGTATTCAATGACCCCGGATGAAGATTTCGTCATTGATTTCTTGGAAGGAGTTTGGAAAGGATGTAGTGGTTGCAGGAGGATTTTCTGGACATGGATTTAAAATGGGACCCGTTATCGGCAAAATATTAGGTGATCTTGTTGTAGGTGAAGAAGATGAAAGAACTGAGTTGAAATACTTTAAGATAAGTAGATTTGAAGGTAATAATGGAGGCAATGCAAAGCATTTTGATGATCAAGTCAAATTAGCTTGATCTGCATTTGGTAGATGACAATTCTGCCCCAGGGGCACAGCTCAGGGTTAAAAGAACTTTGGTACTATAATGACAGTTGCTTGGCTTTGAAATTTGGGTGTGAGAGTTTGATATCTTGTATCGTCTCTTATCCCTTTTGCATTCTTTTGAAATTGGGAATTGTGTACCATTTCAATTGTATAGTTGTATTTGTACTATTCTAGGATGAATTTTTCTGTTGAATTTGACTGATAAATGTAATCTAGTATGGGATTTTTCTTTTAAGATTTATAAATTCTGAATTTATAATATAATGTCGGGATCTAAACTACTCAAAACGATTAAAGTTTCAAAAACTAAATATAATAGGAGTGTTTATATATATACACACACACTATCTAATGTTTTTATTAAAGTTGACAAAAACAAAAACATAAAAATGTTTCAACTTATTGTAATGTCTGGTTCTTGATGCTTGTACTTTTGATTTGATTTAATTTAACGGTTTCTTTGAATGACAATAAAAATTAAGTTTGAGTGAAGGTCATTATAATAATCGACTTGATTTTATCTATCAACACCATCTATTTAATAGCTTGCACTAGATTTGCATGCAGTCAAGCTATTTGTAAGTACTACTAGTGGTAGACCTTCCAAGTTGTTTCGGTATAATGTTGGACATAATGAAAAAAACAAAAACAAAATGATGCATAGAATTAGAGGTTATTTAGTTAGACTCAAAACAACATATCATAACATGAACCCACTTTCATAATATATTACTTGCAAGTCCGATCATATCAAGACGTGTTCTAACAACATGTTGACATATCATAATCAATTAGCATTGATAGATTGTTTAACTACAATGATCGAGTGATCAAGGATCAACATTCAACAATGCATATTTCCAAACCTCGAGCATGGAGGAACAACAACCAGATCTTGAATCACTTCAGCATTTCCAAAACCATATTCAGGATCAATATTCAGCAGTGCACGTTTGCTTTTCTTCATTTTCAGAACAACCTCGTCTAGCCCAACAATAACTTGCTTTACAAAGAACCAGATAAAAGACAATCCATATGTTAGTCGAATTATGGCCAGGATGTTCTGAAACAAATACAATAACAGACTACTACAAAAATCTAACTTGAATTGAAACATTATAGCTAATTTGTTATAGATCAAGTATAACCATCAATCTTACAACATCAACTACTTTACATGGAAAATCAAAGGATAGACTTTCTTCAATGCACAAGTTTATAAATGATCCGTAACAATGATCATTGAGCTTACGGCGATCATTTAATATGTTTAATGTTTACGATTTTGTTCTTAAAGAGGACTGTTATATATGCCTTCAATTCTTAAAAGCTTTGTACTCCACATGTTTTTCATTGTGGTCAGCTCATCTTGTTATGATTGATGCATTTTGCCAAAAGGAACGCGTGAAGGAAGCATTGGATTTAAGGGTTCATATGATTGATCGTGGCTATATTCCGATTGTTAAAACTGTCAATACTCTGATTACCGGACTTTGTAGGCAGACCAAAGTCAGGACAGCTCTAAAGCTCATGGAGGACATGGCAGGGAAGAGAGGCTTCTCACCGGATTCCAGAACATACAATCCAGTGATAGTTAGTTTAGGGGATCTCCAGACTGCAGTATTGCTGTTTATGCAAATGTTGGAAAAAGGTATTACACCTGAGTATGAATCATGGAATGCTTTGGTTGTTTGTCTTTGTCAACAAACAGTTTGGTTAGAAGGCAATGGTGAATTCTATTTATATAAGCAATTTGACTTTGATTTTTAGACTCTGGGAAATACACATGTGGAGGGGGTTTTGAGTCCTGAGTTTAGTTCTCATTTTATTTGGCATGCATTTTGTAGGATAGGTCTATTTAACACCAATTGACATGTTATGTCAACGTGGCCTACTACAATTTACAACGGTAGAACTTATACCTCTTTGATCAAAAGGTCCTGAGTTTTACAGTTTTCCTACAGCCAAGCCCTATGGGAAGGTTGGTGTTTACATCATGTCCGACTCACAAATCCTTGGGGTCCAACTTTGCGTAATTGACAGGACTTGCTATACCACATGGGTTCCAAGTGGTGAAGGATAATCCATTCATGATACTTACGGCTCCTGCACTTACATGAAGGTTTGTGAGTTTGGTTCGATGTTCACATGAAAGCGAAACTTAACTAACAGGTATTTGCTTGGTTCATGACATTCACATTCTTAGGAATCATTCATATAGCGTCATCAACAAATGAAAAGGAACAACATCCTTGGCCATATCCTGTTTTGGGTACCTTTTGTTTTAAGTATCCTTTTGAGTCATTTATCTATGAGAAGGAATCACTAAGGCTCAAATGGATGAACCAAGTCTCAGTAAGTTGAACTTTCATGTTCAGCTTCTTGGATTTGGAGAAAGGATTTGCAGATAAAACCAATGTAATCTTAATAATATACCACGGAGAAAGATAATAATCACTCAAGAAGAAAGAGGTGAGGTGGAGAAAAACTATAGCATGTTATCATAAACACGTGATTTTGAGAAGAATGAAGTGCATATCAATATTTCAAATTAACTACCTGAGCCAACCTCCCCAATGCAAAGGCTGACATTTCCCTTAGTTGAGGATCAGGAGATTGGAGCATGTCAATCAGAGGCCCAACAACACCTCTTTGGACAATGTGAACCAAGGTATTAAAAGCAACATCAAGTAGTAACATAAAGCAAGTTTTAATTTGTGGTGGCCCTCCAACTTTACAATCCGAATCTGTTGCTGCAAATTGCCCAAATAGCAAAGCAGCCTCTCTTTGGCTCTCCGAACAGAGAACGAATATCCTGTTTTAGGTACTTTTAACTACCTGTTTTAGGTACTTTTGACATAGCTGTAAGAATTTACGTTCTTTCATGTTTTACCACTCTTTAAACTTTGGCTTTGAATGTATGTTTTAGCACTCTTTAAACTTTGGCTTTGAAGTAACAAAGAATACTCACTACAAATGTATGTTTTAGCACTCTTTACACTTTCTCTGAGCTTCTTACCGGGTATGTTCTCATATTGCTATTTAGTCCTGTGCAAACTTTGATCTTTGACTTCCTAGGCAGTTATGCAGCCCGCTCTAGAACGTCTTTCAGGTATGTTTTGTCCACTTAATTCAATGTCACGCCTTAAAATACCACTCTTTGGAGTTGAAACCGGAGGCTTCTTCTTCGGCGCCGTCTTCTATTTATGTCGAATTTTTCCCCTGTTTATGGATGAATTGCAAATGCTGTCACGTCAGTGCTAAGTGATGAAATTTCAGTTCCAACAGCTTTGGATCTGTACACTGAACTCAGTGAATGCTTACATGGTTAGTTTACAGCAGCTTTGGCTCGTGAATCCGTGAACATTGTTCATCACCCATCTATGTTGGAGCCCAAAGGCAAGTTGAACAAATAGTTAATACATAGGATATATGTGTCTTTCTTCACGGTATGAAAAGGCTGTATGTGAGGAAAAAATAAAAGAACTTGAAACTTGGGGCTGCAAATGAACCTTTGCCTTTTTTAAAACGGTATATGTGTTATGCAAAAGAACCTTTTGCCTTTTAGTTGGTTGAACTTTTTCCAGTATGTTTTTCAAATTCATATACATACTTGAATTTGAAATGGGAAATAGCTTGATGAATGGCTTGCATTAGAAATGGGAATCTTTTAGCAGAAGTATAAGTCGAGATACCTCCTAGAGCGTTTGTTATTTGAGCCGAGACCTCATCTATCCTGATTGTTGTCTCAATAAAAAACTTCGTACTACACTACTTAGTTTAAAGAGTTGACCATTAGAGATTTGCTAATGGCATAAGCTCTTAAAGATCGAATATATTTCTACATTGCCAATTTACGTCTTGCATCAGAGTCAATGCAACTATTCATATGTAAATATATAGTTTCCATGGGAACAAAGGCCACATGTTAGCCAATATATAACGTCTTCTCATTTTCTAATTTCTTATATTCATTCATGATGAAGAACATTAAAAATATTAAGTCACCATGATTTTCAAATTGAACAAACCGTTTTATACAGTTGCATCAATTTTCTTTAAATTTCCACCTTTCAAAATTTATGAGTTCCGTGCATGCATTGCTGTAAGTTTCATCTTAGTGTATATATATATATATATATATATATATATATGGAAAATTAGGGATAAGGACACAATCTGGAATATTTTTAGTAATGGATGACCGCTTACATATTTTTATAGGAGAAAGACAATTGCATAATTTTATAGCGAGAAAGATGAACAGTGAATCACGAAAATCGGTGAATCTCCTCGGTGAATCTAAAAATTAGTGAATTTCGACAACGAATTTTGAAAATTAGTGAATTTCGACAATGGATAAATAGTTTTGTCTTTACGCAAAGTTTAAAAGATCGTTTCTTCTACTCAATTGATCCTTCTACTCAATTGATGAAATATTTATGTCTTTCTCCCTCATTCCCCCTATAATATATATATTTTAAGGTAGCTTAAACATATTTGATAATCCATCATTACCATCAGTAGCTTTCTCTTGAGTCGGGGTGGGTGGTGGAAGACTCATCCCTCAGAATCATCGTCGTCGTCGAAATCCTCCTCATCCATAGCATCCTCCTCATCACTAGCATCATCAACATCATCGGAATCCTCCTCCTCATCGGTAGCATCATCATTGTCATCGGAGTCGTCCTCATCGCTAGCATCATCATCGGAATCCTCCTCATCGGCATCATCATCATCATCGGGTACACATAATAATATGAAAGCATGCTGATTGGGGGAAATTTCGAAGATCAAAATCCTCTTAATTCATGCAGATCAACAAAGAAGAGAAAATCACGTTTGGAACAAACTAATCTCAACTTGAACTCATATAGTCAGTCATATATTGCATTCTTCTCTATGACATTATCCATTCACCCTTTTCTAGTTTCAATTCATATATTGCATTCTTCTCTATGACATTATCCATTCACCCTTTTCCAGTTTCAATTCATTTGAAAGAAATACAACAGAGGTTTCACCTGAATCAATTCCAAATCACCTAAAGGACTAGTTCTTTTTTGCCCTTCGGGAAAGTACACTTAACTAAATACCCAACAACAACAGAGTGCCTACATGTTCACTTGAACAATTCACAACAACATCAATCACACAGACACAAAATATAATCATTGAATCTCAAGCACATTACATCCAAATATCCATCACTTTATATCAAAATCAGAATAAAAAATATGATCATTGAATCTCAATCTATGCACAGAGCAATTAAAAAAAAAAGTTCTTACCTAAGAAGAACTCAATCCGAACTAGTAGAGGCATCATCAGCAGCTTCCTCATCATCCTCGCCATGGCCCCATGAGGCGGCAACCGCCCTTTCGGAAAAACAAAAAATCAATAAGTATAATGTGAAATCAAACACTAAAACACCTCGAATCCAATATCATCTTACCTTCTTGATGTAGGAGAAGCTCCGATTGATTCGGAAAGCGATTCCTACAAGACTTGCATTCATATTTCTTCCAGGCTTTGTGTTGCGCCGTCACATGCCCGACAACACATGCTTGCAAAAATTAGAGAGCCAAGATCTGCATTGCAGATGATACAAAAGTTAGGAATAATAGGAGGATTTTCTCCTTTTTTTTCCAAGCTGCTCCTTGATGCAAAAGTTAGGAATAATAAGAAGATGGGAAGCTTGGCTTTGTGCGTACGATTCTTTTCTCCTTTTCCTTTTCCAAGCTGCTTCCCTTACCTTTTCCCCATTGGAAAGGGTGTGGCGGTGTTGCAGAGGAGAGGAGAGAATCAATGGGGGAGAGACACGAGACACTAGGAGACTAGACTCGGAAACGTGATTTGCCTGGCCTCCTAACAACCTACTATTATAACCTAAGGTCAAAGGTTGTAAATGACTGTTTTTGATCTAAAATGAGGAAAAAGGACAAGAAAAAAAGATAGTGGTCGAGAAGGACGAAAACGCGCATATTACTACATGTGTTACTACATGTTGCTACAACCAAATGTAGTAACACATGTAGTAACAGGCGCGTTTTTGTCCTTTCTCAACCATTATTTTTTTCTTGTCCTTTTTCCCATTTTCATATCTTTTTTTTCATCCTACTCATGGCACTTATAACCTATTATTTTCTTTTCTTTTCATTTGTTTTATATTATTATTTTTTTTTAGTTATTCGGATAATATTACACTCCTCCGTAGTACCATACTACGAGAACATAAAATTGGACGAGTAACAATAATAATAATTAATAAAAGAATGAAAATACCGCATTCAACAAGAACATAAAATTGAACATAAAGTATTTAATTTTATAAAAAACACATGAAAATAACTATTCAAATGAATGAATAAAAATAAAGGTCAGGTCAACAGAAGGAACCATTTACAAGAATCATACCAAACGAGATAAAAACAATATGCAACGGTAGTTAATATACTACTAATTAAACATTCTCAACCAACTTATTGCATGCAGTAAGGTAACAAACATCATAGTTAAATTCCCACAACATTTACTAAATGGTCTTCAAAGGCAACATAAAACAAATATGTACAAAGGGTTAAACTATAGCACTCTAACAACAGTCATACAAAAAGTAGTATCAATCAACAGTAGTAAAGACGAGGAGGATGTCTGATCTTTAGCTAGGAAAAAAAATAACATTGTTGTCCCTTCCCCTTCGGCCCTTCCCATTGTTGTTTTACCACGTTATTCCTCTCTCTCCCCACCCCCTCGCAGTTTTGCCAAATGTTTCTGCAACACCCCTCCCTCTATGTACTTTTGTTTATCTAAAAAACAAAACAACAATCTAAGGCATGAACGTTCCACACGGATACAAGGACACTTTGACCCTTCATTATTGATTTAGGCAGTTTCCAATATAAACAATTTCACTAACGAAAAGCAAAAAAAAAAAAAAAAAATCAAGCAAAAAAAAAAGCACAACAAAATGCCTATAGCGAGTGCTGATCAGGCAATTTCAATTTGAATTGAATATTGTATCATAAAAAAGCACAACAAAATGCATCTCTCTATTTTCAATTCAAAACATTTAATATACACTATTCTTTACCAAATAACATTAACTCGGTTAAATTTTCTAAGTGAATCTCTGTATTTTCAATTAAAAGCCTCAGATATTTAAAAGGGAAAAAAAAAAAAAAAAAAAAAAAAAAAAAGGCTAATATATAGATCTGTTGAAAAAAAAATACTTATGGAAATATATATCTCGACACATAAGCATAAATACAATACAAAGCCAAGCCAAAGAGAATATATTTAGAAGAAAAAAAATACTCATGCCAATATATAATCTGCAAATTTTGTGTATGAATCTCAAGATGAAAATGATACTCACCTATTTTTCGGACTACATCAGTGTTTCTTTTCTTCATTTCACATGGAAAACAGTAACCATCCGGTGTCATTCGCTATGGATTCAATACCAAAACCAGTCATAGATAGTAGATCTGAATGGAAATTAAAGCACAGTAGATCCATTAAAGACTGAAGGAGTGATGATATGAGATGCTTGAAGAGCAAAAGAGAAAGGGAAGAGTAAGATTAAGAGAAGAGAAAAAGTGAGAAAAGGGGTTGGTTTACTTTATTGCAACTGAATGGGTTGCAGGCTTGCAGCTGTTAAAAGGAGGAGGTGGAAGGGAAGGGCACGAATGGGTTAGTCTTATATGAGGAGGATGTTTGAGGAGTGGCTCATGCGCTCCATTCTGAGGCACATGTGATTTGAATCTAAATCTGCCACAGCAACAATTTAGATTGGCCACCACGTCAGTGAGAGTGAGCACGTGAGCCACTGGTGCAATGGAGTGTATAGAAACTAACCCGGCACGAATGGAGTTCTGATGGTGTTGTGTTGATGTAGGGTTGCATAAGAAAGGTGATGGAGGCACACCTTTCTTGCACCGATCTTGTCCTCTGAATTTTTTGAACCATACATTTAGGATTAAAAAGTAAATAAAAATACTAAAATCATGAACCACACAAATACATAATCGGGGATGAGTGATATATTTTTCGGGCCTTCATCATTTTCCGTTGCGTAAATGATAAAATGATTATTGCAGATTTGGAAGTTATTGTGTGATGTTTAAATACGATATGGAGACACCGCATGACACCATACAAACCACACGCGCTTTTATTCTATATTTAAAATGTGTTGTTTTATCGTTTCTTCCGTCGTTTTCACATCAAATTTCCTCACAACACAATAACTTACCGTATTGCAATATCACATTCATGTAGATACATGTGGTTAAATAAAATGCACATGGTTTTGTCAAATAACTACTTTGTTTACTTTAATGTGATATTGCATTAGCATTACTCATGATAAAATAACATATGGTCAATGATGGAGACATGAACTGATTTTTAGGTTACTGAACTTTATTTATCTGATCGAATGGATGAATTAAAACGACTTTCTATTGAATTAAATAAGGGTTTTGATGTATCCAAAAAAAAAATAAACCTAATGGTTGCGTGCTAGCCAACCCCAGCCCCCAAGTTCCGTCTTTGAGGATGGTTGATATTTTTATATATGTCATAGCCTTTTTTTATCTTTCATTCTTCTTCCGTAATATTACATTTCAAAATATAATTTCATTTATCATTTTTGTTTTGTTCCGTAAGTCCATTTAGATAACTAATAAACCACTTTTACATTTTTTTTTTCTTTTACCTTTCATTTATTAATTATTCACCTTCTTTTCAGCACTTTGCATTAATAACAATCAAATGTTATTTTGAAACTTTTAAATTAATGATAATAACCAATTTTACAAATTTTCTTAACTGTATTTAAAAACAAACGAATCATATTTTGGGACGGATGTAGCTTACGATGAGGCCTATCTCTGAGCAAGAGCTTAAAAGCAGCTTTAGTATGAAATCCAACTCACTTTCTGGACCGATGGTATGACTCCGGTTTTTTATAAGACCTTTTATCATCTTTTAAAAAATGATCTTCTTAATATGGTGCAAAGTTTCCTTGCTTCTGGCAAAATGCTTAAAGAAATGAATCATACCTGCATTTCCTTAATACCAAAGCACCCCCACTCTTTTGAGGTTTCTCATTTTAGACCTATTAGCCTTTGCAATGTTGCTTACAGGATTCTCTCAAAAATTTTGGCTAATAGATTAAAAAAAGTGTTGCCTGTTTGCATCAGTTCCTCTCAATCAGTTTTTTTAAGTGGTAGATATATCACTGATAACTATATCCTGGCTCATGAAATCATTAACCTTTTGATGCATGATAAGACTAAAAGGTCTCATTTTTTGGCGCTTAAAGTTGACATGGCAAAGGCTTTTGACAGAATCGAATGGCATTTTGTTGAATTTATCATGCTTAAATTAGGCTTCTGTAAAGCTTGGGTGCAAAGAATTATGGAATGCATCTCATCCACTTCTTTTTCATTCATCATTAATGGTTGTAGATCTGGTTGGGTCAAGCCTTCACGGGTATCGTGCAAGGAGATCCTCTTTCTCCTATATTTTTATTCTCTGTTACCAAGGCCTTAGTTTGCTTCTCCGTAAAGCTGAAAATTCGAGTCTTATTCAGGGCATACTGACTTGCTGAAATAGCCCTTCTATTTCCCATCTATTTTTTATGGATGATAGTCTTCTTTTGTGCAAAGTGATCCTGGTCAAGTTAGAAGCCTTTGTTCTGTCTTAGATATCTATCACCCTCTTCGGGCCACTTCATTAATATACAGAATCTAATATATTTTTGGAAAAAGTGTTTTGGATGACCTAAAAGACGCCATTTTACCTTTCTTCCCGGAATCTCGATTGCTCCCACTCCAAGTATCTTGGCCTTCCTTTACATTTGGGGCGATCAAAGATAGAAACTTTTTCTTATATAAAAAACAAAGTTGTTTCAAAACTCACTTCTTGGAAAAACAATTTCTTAAGTCCGGGAGGTAAAGAGATTTTGCTTAAATCCGTAATCACTATGCTTTTTCTTACTCGATGTCTGCTTTTAAGCTTCCTAAAGGTTTATGCTCGACATCTCTTCCTTTTGGCAAATTTCTCAAAGTGGGAGATTTGGCAACAAAGAAAAAAGGGATACATGGGATTAGTTGGAAAACTTTATGTCTTCCTAAAGGCCTTGGAGGTCTTGGTTTTAGAGATTTTGAAGCCATTAACGCGCCTACATTGGCGTGATGATATGGAGGTTTCTTAATAACCCAAATTTGCTTGTATCCAAGGTCTTAAAAGCTAGGTATTTTCCACATTGTACTATTCTTGATGCTAAAAAAGCAACAATTCATCATCTTTCTGGGAAAGGCATTCTTTCTATTCTCCCTTATTTCAAAGAAGGGCTTTTTTGGTCTGTGGGAAATGGCGAATCCATTCGGATTGGGAAGATGGATGGTCGCCTGGTAATCCAAATTCCAAGCCTTTCACCCCGACCCTTCATCTCCTACTCTCTTTTGGGTCGTGACTTGATCTCCAATAATTAGTGGAATGCTAGTGTAATCAAAAATAATTTACGCCTGTTGACTCGAATCAAATTCTCTCTCTCCCTATAAGTCTCAGTAATGGTCCCGATATGATTCATTGGAAGCCTCACATAATGGCAAATACTCGTTAAAGAGTGCTTACTCCTTTTCCTTTCCAGGCTAATGCTCACTCTTCAAATCCTACAAGTACTTCAAATACACATGAGAGATTCTGGAAGCTTATTTGGTCTTTGCAAATCCCAAACAAACTAAAGCATTTCTTCTGGAAGTGTCTAAGGGGCATTTTACCGTGTAGGGCTTTTATTACAAAAAAGCTAAAGGGCTTATGTATCCCTTCCTCTTGTGGTTTTTGCAATGCTGAAGTAGAATCTGTCGAACACATTCTTCTTCGATGTCCCAGGGCAATGGACATTTGGAGTTATAGTTCAGTTTCTTGGCCTTTTTTTAGAAATCAACATATGGATATCCCTTCATGGTGGTCTTTTCTCACTAACAAAAATAATAATTTTCAATCTAATAAAAAGAATGTTGAGCAAACTATTTTCTTGTTTTGGCATATATGGATTGCCGTAAATGACCTGGATTTTTAATAGAAACTTAAATGATCACGAATCATTTGCTTTTCTTGGTTTGAAAAAAGACTATTTGGATTATCAGTAGTGCCAATGCACCGCTTTAGAAGATTATCTCCTTTAAAGGACCATTGTTCTCACTTAACTACTATGTTCACTTCGAATAATGATTCTGACTCTTCTTTTTCTTTTTGTATACAGACAGATGCTTCTTGGATAAGCCCTTCAATGGCAGCTGGTGGTGGTGCAGCCATTTATGACAAAAACTATAACTTGGTAGAGATTTGGGGGAGGGCTTTCAAGGATCTTGATTCTGCTACAAGAGCTGAAGCGGAAACTTTGCGATGGGCACTTTTGAAGGCTAAAGAAAAGGGTTGGGACAACATTAAGCTCAAATCAGATTCTCTTCATCTAATTAACATGGTGAAAGACCCTTCGTTGGCTACGCCTCAAGTTATGACCATTGTCAAGGACATTATTTCTTTAATGCTCACTTTGGATGTTTGTACTTTGTGTCATGTAAATAGGAGTAGTAATTTAGTTAGTGATGGTATTGCTAAATTCGCTAGAAAACTTGTTACTCCAGCCTATTGGTCTGGAGTCTTTCCTTCCTGGCTTCTTACCTTGCTGCGTGACGAGGAAAAAGCTAGGTGTTTGTATCCGAACTTTTAAGCTTGCGTAATATAAGTCCTTTCGTTTCTCGGCAAAAAAAAATAACCAAGTAGTTTGACTCAAGTGGTATGTGACTTGAAAATGTATAAGGAGATCATCGGTTCGATTCTCCTCTGAGCACCATGTTGAAAGAGCTCTTGGTCAGATCTTACCCTGAGTAAAAGTCAGACTTTGCAGGCACAACATGGGCCGAACTCGGGATTAGTTGAATCATTTAAGAAAAAGGAATTAAAACTAGTTCTGTACAAAAAAAAACAACATTTTATTATATTTAATTATTAAATTATATTAATAATTGGGGAATAATTAGGGAGAAATACTTTTGGGGAAACAAAGTCATACTTTTAAGTTTTAATATAGTAAAGATAATTAATAAATTAAATTAATTTTGGGGAATAATTAGGAGAAATACTTTTAAGGAAACAAACTCATACTTTTAATATACTTTCTCTGTGTTTTTATTAGTCATTTTTATGTGTACAAAGACTAAAAAGTGATTAGGTGTCTGAAATATAGTATGAAATGATTAGATTGTCCTTCTTTAATCTTTTAAATATATTTGCAATCATTAAATACATTATATCGGAAATGTAAATATACATCGATAGTAATATTATTGGAGTTTAAAACGACCTTCGCTGTTTTGATCATCAAAATGTATTTTTATTATTTGAATTGTAAGACTTTGTTTGAATATTGTAATTAATGTGAGTTATAAGTATAAAAAAATGATGTATTAATAATCCAAAATGACTAATTAATATAAATGAAAACTCAATTTTAAAAGTGACGATTAAAAAAAACGGAAGGAAAAGTAGAGATGTCCTCTGTAATACTCCCAAATCCATTTTTTTGTTTGTTTTGTTTATCCTTTTCAAAAATCCCAAATCCTTAAATCTAATATTCACGTATGAGTGCCCGTATGACCCAGTAGAAGATAATAAATGCAAAGAAAGGTCATTGAAAGAAGTTCCAATTATACCAAGGATAGTGACTTAGGCATCGAAATAATACACAGGAATCATCCACACAACACTTTATAACCATACATTTTAACACTTAAAAAGAAAACAAAATAACATAAAAATTCTGGACCACACAATAAAAAAATTCGGGGGATAAGGGTACCGACCCTCGGTGCCAAAATCATTTTCCTTATACCAAAGAATCAAAAAGATAAAATTATCTCCAATAAGAGAGCTGTTTATTATCCTCAAAAAAAAAGAAAAAGAGAGCTGTTTAATAATAATACTACTACATATAAAAATAGAAAAGAAACAACAATGCATGCATGCATGCCTTGTATAGCTTAAGAATGTATAAATTAGTTCTCAGCCACGCTGATCGGAGATAGGTTTCTTCGATGAGCATCATCGTTGTTCTCTGCGTTATAAGATGCCGGAGCGAGTACCACAGGTCGGAGCCAATGGGGCAGATTGCTGGCTACTCTTCTGTTAGATTCTCTTCATTGTTGTGCGGCATAATAGTAGGACGAATCTGATTGGTACTGGTTACCTGCCTGTTGTTGTTGTGTATGTTAGGTGTTTGATGATTAGTCAAGGAGGCAGAGGTTGATGAGGGGAAACGAGGGGGAGGAATCAGATTCGTACCAAATAACCGTATGCTGTTGTGCATAGTAAGTGTGTGATGATTTGGACGAATCTGATTCTCTTCACTGTTCTGCGGCATAATAATAGGACGAATCTGATTCGTATTGCTTAGCTGCCTGTTGTTGTTGTGTATGTTAGGTGTTTGATGATTAGTCAAGGAGACAGAGGTTGATGAAGGGAAACGACGGGGAGAAATCAGATTCGTACCAAATAACCGTATGCTGTTGTGCATAGTAAGTGTTTGATGATTTGTCAAGGAGGATGGGGGCAAAACTGTGGATGATCCTCCCAGTTGAGAAAAGCTTTGAAATGCAGAGCTTCTTTGTCCCAGCATTAGTCTTTCAGTAATTCCTGCAGAAGAAGAAGATGAAGATGATGGATATTTCTGGCGTAGATAATCGTATTGCGTTCTACCTAATGCTTTCCTCAGTCCTTCCTCCCATTTTCTTGAGAGATGTTCTGCAGTTTTTGATTCAGCAAATTTCAACCTTCGGTCTTGTAATAATGCATCCCACTTACAGCCGTGCCTTTTTACACCTAGCCATAGATAATCTGTCTCACGATCACTCCATGGTTCCCGTGTTTCATGACTTTGCTCCCTGAGCTCTCTGGATCTATCTGACATCTGCATTCGGTCTTCAAGCATCTTGAATTGGTTTTCATATAATGACAGAGATGTAGGCGGCGGTGATGGTGGAGGATTCAGCCCTAAAATAGAAGCACCTTCTAGTTGTTGATTGTATAACTGCGGTGCTCCTTGTGGGATGATGCCGTTTCCATGATTCGATGAAATCTGCAACGAAGCTTGACGCCCTTGGAATACGCCATTATTAGCATGATTTATGGAGGTCCCTATTCCGAATCCTTGTAAATTACTCCTCAACCCTTGTGTTGTAGTCTGAGGACTAGCATTTGCTACAGAAGATGCCCCAAAAGTGGAAACAAATCACTGCCCATTATTTTAATTGTACGAGCTTCTGATTCAGCAGGTTGATCAGCTGTTGGCACTTGCTTCGGGGGTTCCATTGCTATTCTCTTCTTCTGTCTGTCCCGAAGCTTTGCACTGTCGAATGCATACGAGCAAAAACACCGACACAAAGGTTAACTACAACAAGAAGAGCATCATAATCCACTGGAAATGCTGAAATGACACTCGATAAATTACCAGGTCACCTGAAATCTATATTGGTAAATAATTCTACTGTTTTAATTTATATGGTGCAGCACTTTGGAATGTTCCTCAATAACTATACATTTATAGCTTTGTCACACCCAAAAAAGATATCGTTTTCTTTTACCAGAAGAATAAGATAAGTTAAAAGAAGGAGAAACAGTTTTGACTATAAACTCACTATTTTTCTTTGAATGCAATTCCAGCATTAGAATATCCTTCAACAGCAGCTTCTTCTTCTTCTTCTTCTTCTTCGGGTTCTGCTCTGTCTGCTGCAATTTCCTGTAAGGTCACTTATAGAACCGTTATGATGGAACGGAATACAGAAAACATTCAATGCAACAAAACTTGATTTTTTTTCCACTTGATAATACTATTGTACAACATTGAGAATCCAACATTTTATACCTCCATGGAACCCGAGCCCTCTACTGTCTGAGGGGATTCGTTGTTATTATGACAGGGAACGTCCATACTACGATTGGATTCAGCAGTTTCTACCTCCTTTGAACCCGAGCCCTCTACTGTCTGAGGGGATTCGTTGTTATTATGACAGGGAACGTCCATGCTACGGCTGGATTCAGCAGTTTCTACCTCCATTGAACCACCGTCTACTTTTTGATTATGACTGGGAACATCCATGCTACGACACGATCCAGCGGTTTCTCCTGTCTCTTGTGCATTTTCTATAGTCATGTCTGTAGCATTGACCTCTGGAATACAGTCTGAAGAAGTTCCATTGTCCCCTTGTGCTTGACTAACCTTATCAACCTGCATATTAGTAGCCCACATGGTTATGAAAACGTTAAAAACCGATTCAACAAGCAAACAATTCAGTGATGATGAATATGATTGCTTTCATCACTACATTACTATAAAGAAAACTCCTTCAATGCAAATATCATTTCCCTCTTTGGCAAGAGTTATGTAATGCATAGCTCAAGTATGGAAAGGTCATTAAGGTAATATCCAACATGACTTTGAAAACAAATCTATATCATGTATCCTTCTAATAATGTACAAGATACACTTGTGTTTTAAAATTGAAAAAGGCACACATGTTTTAACGTTGAAATGAGATGACTCGAGGGATCACAACATTATTTTCACCCTAAGGACGCAACTTTCATACAACTATTCAGGTGTTTTAACGTTGAAAAAGGGTCCCTAGCGGAATTGCAACACCATTTCCACAAGAAGGGGTCCCGTTTCACCCTAAAGGCACTACTTTATACAACTATCATATAATACTTGTCAGGTGTGTTTTTTCTAGAATTAACAAGGATACACGTAAAGACACTCGTGTTTAACGTTGAAACAAGGTCACTGAAGGGATCACCACACTATTTAATTTTCACAAGCCAGGATCCCAATTCACTCTATAGAAAAACGACTTTTAATAAACTATCATTTGCAATCGTTGATCAACTAATTGTTTCAACTAAGATAAAAGGTAGAAATTAAACAAGTATAGGTTAACCCATCATCTCCAATTATCTTTCCACAACAATAATCCAAGGTTTTCTCGTTTTCTAGCGAATATACAAACGGTTCCACGTTAAGACAAAGATACACACGTTAATACACTCGTGTTTTAACATTCATAAATATTAGAGTCCACTCGAGAATCACAACACCATTTTCCACAAGAGGAGACACCAATTCACTCTATACACACAAATTTTAACCATCATCTACAATCGTTTTTTTATCAACCAATCAATTAAAACTAAACAAGTTTAGGTGCTTACCCCATCATCTCCTATCAAACAAGTGTCGGCTTTTTCGTTTTCCACCGTATGCACCAATGGTTCATTTAACGTAGAACCAACGTTTCCCAGTGTATCCACAGATGGTTCATTTGCAGGAAAATCGATGTTCTCCGGTGCATCCATTGATGATGTGGCTTCCTTTGCTCTTTTTTCCATCAATGTAGTATTATCAGAGGAGTTGTCACTCACCATTTTTACTTTTAGTCCAAAAATCCTTTCTTTGTTTCTCCTGCAAAGAAAAGAAAAACTTTGGTTATACCACTAAAAAACTGAAACAGAAGGAATTGAATCATATCACCTCTATAAAAAAAAAATACAGATTAAAAAGAAAAAAAGAGCCCAGATAGAAATTTCAACTCACCAATCAATCAAAAGCCAAAATTCACTTGAAAAATCACTCTTTTGGCTACCAATAACTGGAAATGAGTGAAAAAGCACACCAGGCAAAAGGGATATATATATAGGAATTATAAGAGAAATACAGAGAACTAGGCAAAGGTATGAAGATATCCTACTATAGTATATAGAGATAGATACATGTATGTGTATATATATACACATAAGGAAAGTGAGTAACTATGTGAGCTGCCCGGGTACCACAAAATAACCATCCTTCACAACAACAAAAACACATACACTGACACACGAGTTGTTGTAGAGGGAATGGGCCCCAGGTGTGTAAACCAATGACATGCATCCACGTGTCATCTTCCTCAATGACTCTGTGTCAGCATTTTGACTGTCCTCCACATCTGTTCTTCACAGCTTAGTTTGTTGCTTCATTGTTTCCGTTACAAATTTATTGTTTCAAAGTTTTCATCTTTTCAACGTTTTTCTACACCCCATTAATCCATAACAACAATAGTAGTTCGTAAAGGTGTAGAAATCAACATCAATTTTTTCTTTTCGTTTTTTTTTTTAAGGAGAAATTAGGTGTGATCTTTTTTGGGAATCTTCTTCATTGCAATTAGTATACATAGATAGTTGGATTACGGAGATTGAATAGGCAGACATTGTTCATAAAAGCTGTGGAAGTTTTTTAAAAGGAACTGGGATTCTTGTAGTGTAAATGGTTATTTATAGGTTTGCATTTAAAAGGACTGAGGTAATCATTGTTTTGAGTTCATATACAAACATTTCAATATATATATATATATATATATATATATATACTAGCAAAATGCACGTGCTCTTCTATTTTATTAGTTTTAATATATTTTTTAAAAATTATATCTATATTATTGATTATACGTTTAATTTATAAAATAAATATGTTATCCGGTCAACAAAGAAAATGAACAAAATTATATGTTAAACAATGATAATTTTCATACAATGATTTCATCAAAATATCATGTATCCAAAAACTTGTGTTATGTTTTAATCACACATATTTTTATACTTACATTTTATTACAACGTCAAATACTCTTTGTTAACTACTCAATAAGCTCAAATGGTACATTTTAGACATCTCATCATACTTCTACGATATCACTTTGAATTCAATTTGGCCAAGATGAGTTCAACAATAGTCTTTTAGAAATCATCCTCATTCATCAGAATCTGATGGAATCCAGACCTTAAGTATATTTTACAAAGTACTCTATTACTCCCTAGCTCATCCAGTAATTCATCAATTAGAGGACTATGGAAGGTATAATTGACAATCAAGTCATTCAACCTTCTATAATCCACTTACATCTCCATGTTCCATCTTTCTTTTTCACCAGGAGCTATGGTGATGTAAATGGGCTATTATTGTGTTGTATAATCCCCCGTTGTAGCATTTGATCCACCAACTACTCTATTTCATCATTCTGGTAGTGAGTATACTCATAAGGTTTTACTTTCACAAGTTCAACACCTTCATTTAATGTTATTGTATGCTCATAGCCCAACATTGATGGCAATTCTTGAGAATTCGCAAACACCTCATTATACTCTTCTGGGACATGAGTTAGTTCTCTGGGCACATGATTCGGAGCCTGTTCTTGTATCAAATAGAGACTTCCTAAGAGTTTATAGGCCTCATTTCTCAATTTCTTAGAAAAGCTTTTGCAAATGATCATCTTAAGTTGAGCTTCTTCTATGTAACTTCTCAGCTTAATTTGTTCACGCTCAATAGTGAAAACCGCCTCCGTTTTGTTGAAGTCAAAGACCATATAGCTGTAACTTTTTATCCAATCCACCCCTAACACAATGTCACAGCCTCTCAACTTCATCAATCTCACAATATGTTGGAAATTAACCTCTGGCATGATCCATGGCATGTTAGGACACTTAAATTCACTCATCATTCTGTTTTCATCTACAACTGTGATTAACATATGGTGATTTGGTTCAGTCACACATCTTCTTTTCCTCAAAAATTCATTTATGCTAAGCCTACTCTCTGATCATCCGAAACATCATGCATCTAGAAGTATCTTTCACTACGCCGTATCTATTCCTTGGGTGATTCTCCATTAAAAAAGGGAAAATAGACATTAAGAACCTTAATTCTACCTCAAATTTCTTATATCTACCTTACTTGAGTTAGCTTCATACCTATGTGGCATAGGTAGCGAACAATCATGAGATGGTGGATGAGTTCCAGTCTGATGAGATGACGACGAAGGTGTTTGTGGAAAATGTATCACTCACTCTATCGGTCTTCTTCATCCACACTTGTAACATAGGTGACATCCGAGCTTGCACGGAAGCGTGATTTGCAATCATAAATGACTGGAATGTGTCCATTTTAGCATGCACTGCATCAATTTTCATATTACATTCATGCACCTCCTCCATGAAAACATGAACATCTTCTCCCAACCTATTTTGGTTCTTCTACAACATTTCTTTTGCCTTCAAATGTGTACACTTTCAGCCATGAAGACTCCATAAGAGTATGATATGGCTCTGATACCAGATGTCAAGCTTTTGGTAATTCAAAGCTAGGTTAATTGTCTTCCAAAAAAAATTAGTAGACTGGGTAGAGAAAAGAGAGATAAGGAAGAAGAGAGTAAAAGATAGGTTTTATTAATGACAAAAGTTGTGTATTACATCTGAAGAGCTCATCATTTATAATAGTTGACTCAATTAAGGTTAAGCCAATTATCACTAAGCTAACTACTATCCGTTAGGTCATTTCTCTAGGTTGATGTCATCATTCAAAGGATGACATCAACAACTATAGCTCGTATGCCCAGGGTCCCGACATCACCACATCACGATTCCCACTAACATCAAGTCAATCACATCAACACAAAACCATCATGATCAAGATACTTTTATCTTAGAATTCACAGAGCTAAAAGTAAAAAAATGAACATCAACAAAAAGTAAATTAATCGATGCATTATCATTAGTTTCACCCAACCTATGATGACATGCTACGATCTCCGGTTGAAAAGTAGGGCACTTCCTAGGGAAATCGTGATGTTCAATTACGAATAGAGTTTTCATTGGATTGGCTCATCCATTCCAAATTATAGGCGTATGTTGAATTGATAAAAATGAGTATTGCGCTAAAGAGGTCGATTAGATGAATTGGATAAAGAAGATGAGGTTAAAAGCTTCATTGAGGAAAATATCAAACACTCCTTCTGGCCAAACCGTGGGCCCACGATTAGATTGACATGGTAGAGAGGAAAAAAAGGAAATATTTCTAAATGATAGAAGTTTAAGGATCTTTTTCTTCAAGAGTACATCCTCCGCCCAAGCAATCAGACAAGTTCTGGAAGGGTGCTATGTTCGTAATGGAATATCAACGAAAATTTTACAAGTTGGGAAAATATGTACCGAAAATTATGAGTTGTACTAAGAGGAAGGTGGCTTATTAGCTTATGGCAATCAAAGCAATATGGGAGAGAGACATCATATCGCAATTTTATTATGAGTATAGATATAAATAGATAGATTGTACTTTTGATAGTATGATGATAGACCAATAGTTTGTTTTTCATAAACAAAATAATAACGTAGGAAACATTTTTAGGAGAAACATCATATCGTACTTTTATTATGGGTATAGATATAGATAGATAGATTGTACTTTTGATAGCATGATGATAGATCAATAGTTTGTTTTCGTGTTCGACTTCAATTCAATACTTGCTTGATGATGCAAGTCTACACTTTGCATTGTCATTGTTTAATCTCCTTGGTAATGGTAATGATACCGAACGTAGTACTTTTTCGGAAGACACTTTTTATTATTAAAAATAAATAATTAATAACATTGATGAATGATATTGATTGAAAATACTTTTTCGATGATTGAAGCGTCATCATACTTTTTTATTATTAAAAATAAATAATTAATAACATTGATGTTGATTGATGATATATTGATACAGTGTGGATGGATATATTGATACTTTTTTTTTTGGGAAAATATTTTATCGCATTTTTATTTATTGTTAATTAATAAAATTGACGATGATTCATGATATTTTCATGTTGCTTGGATATTGATAGTGCTTTGATTTGATATATATAGATTGGTAATAATGATTATCATTTTGAAATAATATGGCGTTTCATACTTATACATATAGTTGGAAATTCGGTAACAAGCGTGTGTATTAATTGGAATCAATTTGAAGGATAAATAAATAAAAATAAATCGTACGAATTTTGGAATCAAGCATACGTGTCTATTTATTTATTAAAAATAAATTTAAAGGGTATTTATTATATCCCTAAAAAGGGTATTTATTAAAAATAAATTTAAAAGATAAGAATAAATATAAGAAATTTGTGGAAAATTTTAATTGGAATCAATATAAAGGATAAATACATAAAATAAATAAAAATAAAATGTTAGCTTTTTGGAATCAAGCGTACATATTTATTTATTAAAAAAAAAATTAAAGGAAGAATAAGTATAAGAAATTAATGAATAAATAATAAATCTATAAATGAATAAAAAAATAAAACACCGGCGTTAGAAACACTTTTTAGGAAACACCTATGTATTATGAAACATTTTTATAAACATCTCATCGCATTTTTATTATGAAGATAGATATAGATATATATACACACACGTATACCCCTCTACAATTTGATATTTAATGGCACCACGTAAATGACATCAATTCAATATACTTTCAAGTGAATTTATGTCCAACGATTGCTGCTATGAAATTTTGGACTAGAGTTCCATCAAATAAAAATGTTTACTTTGTGTGATAATTTTTATTTTATTTTAGGAAAGAGAAAATATTGTTTCTTTAAGAAAAAATGATGCCAAATGAATTTATTTTCTTTGGTATTTTTTAGAAGACTGCAACAAGTGGCATCTCCCAAAATTTACAGAGTAAATATGTTTTCCTTTTATACCAATGGGCACATATGGTATGGTATTCTAAAACGATATATCTTTCTTCTAAAACGAATCTTATCAAGGGACAGAGAATAGCAATAACTTACATTTACAAAAATGTATCTGTAAATCGACCAGCCGGGGGTACATACAATACAACTAGGTAAATAAAGCAAGAAATCCAACAAAGAACAAAAGAAGCACAATTTAGTGAAAGTTCATGCTATATAAATAGCCTAATTAGGCAATGAACAGATATTTGGTACAAATTTTGTGATGATACTGGAAGAAAAAACCATGTTGCTTGATCTGCATTTAACTTTTCTTTGCAGATTCAGACAGAATCTTGACCTCATTGATGCTAGCTTTCATGATGATCTGAGATGGTTCCTTTCAACATACTTCATCATCATCGAGAAGGATCCGACTGTGTTTTGCTCGAATGCCCGCCCGGTACTTTCACTTTCGGATTGTGCAAGTTGTTTTTCCTCCATTGGAAATCCACCACAAGCTTTCATCAACACGTAATAAGCTCTCTGATATTCTTTCTTCCTGCTCAACAGCCTCAGGACATGGATCATCATCATCTTCTTCCAACCTTAACCCTTCTGGAGAAGGTGATAATAAGCCAACAGCAGTTGTTTTCTTCTGTATAACCGCATTGGTGTAAGACAATAAATTGTTCGTATTTGCAGGTAAAAGGGTATTGTCGGAATTGTTTTCAACCTTGGGAAATGCTGAGATTGAAGCTTCGGTCTCGTTACATGGGCGGCTCTGACAAGCCGAGAGACGGTTTCTGCAAGTGCTCTGACAAGGAACAAAGGAGGTGCCTAGCTGCCTTGTACAAACAATCTTCTTCTTTCCTTCATAACAGCTCTAAACAATAACTGGTTCTACAATTAATGGATTCAATAAGCACAGGTTTACTCGAACCAGAACCAGAATCAAGAATGTACTAATCAATGATCAGCCACGATGGTCTGATACTGTTTTCTCCGATGAATCATCATCCTCCACATGATCAGGCTGTCTTACATGATCGTGTGCTGCATTTCCAGTGGTGCGTGCCAATATCACTGGTCGGAGCCAGTGGGGCAGACTACTAGCTAGTCTGTTAAGAGTAGCTTCATTACTCCACAGCACAGGAGTAGGGAGACTAGATTCATTACTCTGCAGCACAGGAGTAGGGGGATTCGGATTCATACTAGTTAGTTGCATGTTGTTGTGCATATTAAGTGTTTGTAGATTTGTCAATGTGGAGGATGAGGTGGTTGATGAGGGCAAAACTGTGGAGGATCCCAGCAAAGAATAGCTTCTGAATGCAGAGGAAGGACTTCTTTGAAGTGTTTGGGCCTGTATCAATCTTTCCGAGATTCCTACAGAAGATGAAGACGAACAACATTTTCCGCGATGATCGTCATTTGGCAATGGTGGATTCACTCCATCCAATGCCTTCATCTGTTCCTTCTCCTCCCATCTTCTTGATAGTTGTTGTCTACTTTTTGAGGACGAAAGCATAAGCTGCGGGTCTCGTAATATTGCATCCCAGTCAAGGCCATGTCTTCCCACACCAACCCATAGGCGATCCAGCTCATCATCTGTCCATTGATTCGATAGTATTGGCAGCAAAGGAGGTTGTACATGTTCCGTTGCTAATCTCCTTTTCTGCCTATCCCGAAGCATTGCACTGTCGAAAGAATACAACAAAACACTGTTATAAAAAAGGTTGAATTTTACAGCAAGAAGAGCATCATAATGTACTGAAATGCCAAAAGCCACACTAAAAGATATCATTTTTAACTACAAACTCACTATTTTTCTTTGAAACCCTTTCCAGCTTTAGAGTATTTTTTCACAGCTTCTTCTTCTTCGGGTTTTGTTACACGTAATGCACCGTCCTGTAAGGTCATGTATAAAACCGTTATGATGGAACAATATACAGCAAAAATTTCAATGCTACGAAACTTAGTGTTTGATAATACAGTATTGAAACACATGTTACTTCACAAATAGTCCTCCTTGTATTCAAAAGGCTTGACTTTGTCTGCCTTATTATTTCGTTTCTTGCCCTTTCTAGTTCAATTACATTTTCATACATGTACCGCACAAAAATACAGATTTCTCTATTCAAATTATGCATTATATAGATTCTGATTTAATTCACTCTGAATGAAGATTTTGTAAAATAGATAAAACCGGTGTTTGAGTCTGTAAAATAGAGAATCTGATAAAAGAAACTTGGAGTAGACCATACCTTGGCACTCCCAGGTTGTACAGCTGTCATCACTTTTCCACATTCTTCAGACTTTCTCATGGCTAATCTCTTTTTCTGTCTTTCTCGAAGCTTTGAACTGTCGAATGAATACACGCAAAACACCGTCACAAAGGTTAATAATACAACAAGAAGAGCATCATAATCCATTGAAAGGAAGAAGAAACAGTTTTAACTACAAACTCACTATTTTGCTTTAAAAGCTCTTCCAGCTTTAGAATATTGTTTGACTGGTTCTTCTTCTTCAGGTTCTGAATCGTCTAACACAATGTCCTGTAAGGTCACGTGTAGAATCGTTATGATGCAACAAAATACAGCAAACCTTCAATGCAACAAATGTTAGTGTTTAGTACACTTGATAGACGATAGTATGGTATAGCATATTGACAGATATATTTCACTTCACAAATAGTCCTCCTTGTATTTAAAAGGCTTGATTTTGTCTGCCTTATTATTTCGTTTCCTGCCCTTTCTAGTTCAATTACTTTTTCATACATGTACCGCACAAAAATACTGATTTCTATTCAAATGATGCATTGTATAGATTCTGATACATTTCACTCTGAATAAAGATTCTTCAAAATAAATAAAACGGTGTTTGAGTCTGTAAAACAGATAATCTGATAAAAGAAACAGAGTAAACCGTACCTTGGCACTCCCAGGTTGTACAGCTGACACTTTTCCACATTCTTCAGACTTCCTCATAGCTAATCTCTTCTTTTGTCTTTCTCGAAGATTTGAACTGTCAAATGATAATTACAGCAAGAAGAGCACCACAATCCATTGAAAAGAAGAAGAAACAGTTTTAACTACAAACTCACTATTTTGCTTTAAAAGCTCTTCCAGCTTTAGAATATTGTTTGACAGGTTCTTCTTCTTCTTTGGGTTCGGGTTCTGACTCGTCTAACACAATGTCCTGTTAGGTCACATGTAGAATCGTTATGATGGAACAAAATACAACAAACTTTCTATACAATAAATGTTAGTGTTTAGCACACTTGATAGTATGGTATAGCATATTGACAGATATATTTCACTTGACAAATAGTCCATCTGATATTCAAAAGACTTGATTTTGTCTGCCTTATTATTTCATTTCTTGATTTACTGTGTTTTAATATCTATTATTTGGTCCCTTAAGTTTCAATATGTGCAATTTAGTCCCTTTATGTTTGATATTTACCTCCTTCAATGTTCCAGCAGCATCTAGCACATGCACTTCCTTGTAGTAAACAGTTTTCCTTTGCCGCTTTCCACGCCCAAGAGCTTCTTCCTCCTCATCTTTATAGTTTTGCCATCTAGCATTTAAACAAAATGTTCGGTTTAAGAAGATACAACAACATCAACTTAAAAGCAACAAAAAAAGGTCATGGAATAGTAAATCAAACTGTAAAAGAACGCGTGATATTGTTACACGAGGGATAGATAGCTCATTACCTTTGTTGAAGAAGCTTATCCCATAGGTTCTCTTCATTGCTACCTATTTCACGATCTTCTGTCATCGTGTCGCTTTTGTGTACAGGTTGTGTCCGTAGCAATAGAGGTTGAAACTTCTCCAGCTTGTTCATCAAGGGAATCTTCATTCCATTCCACAGACTGAGACATCATAAACCGAAAATCCAAAAATAAGCTCGAAATCAAGAGCATTAACTTCAAGAATCTTTTTTCAGATTTGTATTGTAGAGTACAGAATCAAAATAGTGTTTAGGTCTATACAAGAAAAAAAAGAATCTTATAAAAGGAACATAAAAGATTGTACCTTTATGCTCCCGAGCATGTCGTTCTCGGATTCCAGTTCAGCGTTGTCAAACGAAGATGAGACGTTATTTGATCGGTCAAGCAACTTTTTTATGTCAACCTCAGTCCAAACATTCTTGCTTGTTTTCTCTGCACATTTATCTTTATAAACATCTCCAAGGCTTCCAATTCTCTTTCTTTTATGTTCGGTATGATCCCCATCTTCTTCATCAACAGCTTTTCTTGAAATGTCTTTGAATAGTTCATCTGTTCCCCATTTTAGAATGTCCTCGAGTTCTTTCTGGGAACCGGACTTGCTGATGAAAAGCCGATCGAGCATTAATTTCTTCTGAGCAAGTTGCAAGATACGCTCCTCAACACTAGCACGAACGAAAAGCCTATAGACAATAAGTTTGTTTGTCTGACCTATCCTGTGTGCCCTATTCATTGCTTGTATATCTGCATGTGGGTTGAAGTCAGAATCGTATATAATAACCGTATCAGCAGTGGCTAGATTGATCCCGAGGCCACAAGCACGAGTTGACAAGAGGAATACAAACCGGCTTTTGTCTTGATTGAACCGGTTAATTGCTGCTTGACGATCAGATACTGATACCGATCCATCGACCCTTTCGTAAGTCCCATGTCCGAATTCAATGGCTAGATAATCCTCTAAAATATCAAGTAACTTGGTCATTTGTGAGAATATAAGGACCCTATGCCCTTCTTTTTTTAGTGCCTTAAGCATCAAATGCAATAAACTTAGCTTTGCTGAAGCCTTTATTCTCATTTCATGAAGGAATTCGATTGATCCACATTCAGGCTCGGTTCCCGGTATTAGATAAGGGTGATTACAGACCTTTCTCAACTGCATGATGATATTCAGCTGCGATTGTTTTTCCACGCCTTTTCCCATGCTACGTAAAATCTTGTAGTTCTTCGTGAGCATTGCGCGATAAATCTCAGCTTGAACTGACGACAACTCAACAGGAACCATTCTTTCGGTTTTCAGTGGAATATTCTGCATCGCGTCTTTCTTTAGCCTACGCAGCATATGTGGAGAAACAAGCTTCTTTAATTCTTCAACTTTTTCGGCACTTGTAAGATCATTAAACTTTTCTTCAAATGAAGATTGTGACGGAAATAAATCCGGCTGCAAGAAATGCAAGAGATTAAACATCTCCCCAACATTGTTCTGTAGGGGAGTACCGGTCATCAATACGCGATGCTGGAAAGAGAAGTTATTCAGTATGGTAAACAACTTGCTCTCGGAGTTTTTGAGCCTATGCCCTTCATCAACCACAAGAACTTCCCATGGAATTTTACGAAGACAAGCTGAGTCAGCAAGAACCATTTCATACGTTGTTAAAAGGACATTGAATTTGGAGGAAGATGTTTTCCTAGTAGTCCCTTTCCATTCGTATTCACGGATCAAGCTTCTTGCTTTAGCTGAGCCATGATACTCAACAACGTTAAGCCCCGGAGCCCAACCCGAAAACTCGTTCATCCAGTTCCCCATTGTGCAAAGAGGAACCAAGACTAGACAAGGCAATGTAGCCTTAAACTCGTTGTATAAAGACGAAATGAAAGCACATGCCGACACTGTTTTCCCTAGCCCCATCTCGTCTGCAAGTATAACGTTCTTAGATTTCTGCCAACATTTACGCAACCAATTCAATGCTTCTAACTGATGGGGAAATAATTGACCTCCTTGAAGCTCCTTAGGTTGTTCAGACAGAACAACTATCTTCTCCTTTTTAAGGTTTAACCGCCGGATATCCCCGCTCTTGGCATTGTCTTTCTCAAGTACTTGGAGTTCATATTTATTATGCAAATCCAACAAATGGGTAAATTTGGTAATTACTGGATCATCTATCTTCTCCCATGAGCATTCATCATAAGGAAGACCCTCCCATTTAACTAAGACAACATCTGAACCGTCACCAGAAGGCCGAACAGCAATAAACCGCTATGGATATTCCACCGCCCTCACAAAGATTTATTTTGGCCAGAGCATACTTTGCCTTGTAGTTATGCAACTTTCTTTTGCCAAATCTTTCAGCTTAGATTCAGGGACCCAAGTGTTATGGATGTGGGACTTTCCTACCCATTTCACAAGAAACTCGCAAGAGTCCGTTGCTTGGTCTGATGGGGCCGATTCAGATAAAGTTGGAACCTTTATGCATTTTTCTGTGATAGAACTTGAGGCACCAGCAGTTTCTACTTCCATTGAACCCTCTACTTTGTGAGAGGATTCTTTGATATCATTGGAGGGAACGTCCATGCTACGACACGCCAAGTCAATTGAAGATTTAGGAATCCCTTTTCAACATTCATTCCAGTTTGTTCTTTACGCTTTTTCTTACCTGACCTTTGTATATGATTATCTTTTCTCCTGTCCCTCCTGCGCTTTCTATAGGGTTGTCTGTAACATCCATCTTTTGAATACTGTCTGAAAATGTTCCGGTGTCCCCATGTACACGATAACCCAAAATCTTATCAACCTGCATATCAGCCACATGGTTAAGAAAACGTTAAACCGATTCAACAAGCAAATAATTCAAGTTGCCTTCATCACTATATTTCAAAAGTAACTGCTAGTAGAAATGCAGAAAGAGCTCATTATTTGTCTGTATTAGTTACCTTTGATAAAAACAAAATCAACTCAACGAAATAAACGAATAATAAAGTTACTTTCTTCTGTCACGGTAATGATTCACCCTGTTAATGAATGTAAGGTAGTTATCTTTAATGTATTTAATGAAAAAGCTCCATAAATGCAAATATCATTTCCTCTTTGGCAAGAGCTATGTAAAGCATACCTCTAGTATTGAAATACCATTAAGTTATTAATATCCAACATGACTTAGGAAACAAATCTATATCATGTATCCTTCCAATAATGTACAGGATATATCATGCTACAGAGAACAAAAATAGGCAAACACATTCGATGTGCACAAGCTCATATGTGAATAAGAAGATATAGATGAGTCCTTTAAAACATTTTACATGAACATTTTCACCTAATTGACAAGGATATGATTTCAGATGTATATTAAAACTATTGAGTGAGAACGCACGCATCAAAAGCTACACTAACTTGAGGATGTTTTCTTTGAACAGGTACAGAAACCTGCATCAATCAAAGGCATTAAACCTAGGATTTGCAAGGTTGTAATGCAAATCCTTAGTGCGATGTTTGAACTATTTATAATCCCCGTGTTTTAAAAAGTGTCCATATAATGCATCTGATCCTCGGAGTCTAGTCACATTATCTACTTACTATTTCTGGCCTCGAATCGGAGGACAAAATTTAGCATATTACCTTCAGCATAAAAAATGTTCAAACTCAATAAAGAAAGAAAATGCTAATCTGAAAACAAAGTGATAGAATGTATACCATTTCTCCCAAAGAGCTTTCTTCTTCATCTTTAACATGTAATGAACAGCCCTCTCCAGCAACTTTTTGTGGTAAATGGCGATGTTTCTTAGACTTTTCGTCGATATTCTTTCTTTTTGAAATGCTTAAGCTCTTATCTGGCTGACTGTTTAGACGGCATATAGGACATAACCATTCTCCGGTAGGAACATCCTTGAGGTAAGCATTTATGAGGAAAATATTAGTTAATTAAGAAAAAAGAGCAGCTAAGCTAACAGAGTTTAAGGTGAAAATTAAAAGACTAATGAAATCAACATACCTTAAGAGGTGGATCAAGGCACCCTAGGTGATAGGTGTGTGGACATTTATCACAGCATAGTAAGTCTCCACCGAAACCACATACCATACATGAGTAGAAATGCTGAGAATTGGAGCAAATAGCACAATAAGAGTTAGAAGCCATTTGGTATTGGTTAAACTTTACTTTAGTAATCTAAACAGAAAAAGGAAAGGAAAAAAAATGGCAGGCATCTTGTTATCAGAAAAAGAAAAAAAAAAAAGGTCCCAAAATAAGCCTTGCTCAATTCACAGGTTCAATGATCCATTCAGTAACCGTGATTTCAATGTTCAAACACAAGTGTATTAACGTGTGTTATAGAATTAACAAAGATACACGTTAAGACACTCATGTTTTAACGTTGAGATAGGGATCACAACACTATTTTCACAAGAGGGTATCCCAAATCATCCTAAAGACACAACTTCTAGACAACTATTCAAGTGTTTTAATGTTGAGATAGGGTCTCTGGAGGGATTACTACACAATTTTCACAATAGGAAATCCCATTTCCACCTTAAAGGCACAACTTTTATACAACTAACATCTGCAGTTGTCACGTATGTTTTAGAATAAAATGGGATACACGTTAAGACACTCATGTTTAAACGTTAAAGTAAGATCACTCAAACGATCACATCACTATTTTCACAAGAGAGGTTCCCAATTCACACTAAAGACACAGCATACATTCAACTATTCAAGTGTTTTAATAGGGTCCCTAGAGGAATTACAACACCATTTTCATAACAGACACGTGTTCACATACTTGCGTTTTAACGTTGAAATAAGATCACTTGAGGGATCACAAAACTATTTTCAGAAAAGGGGATCCCAAATCACCCTGAAGACACAACTTTCATACAACTTTACAAGTGTTTTAACATAGAGAAAAGATCCCTAGCAGAATTACAACACCTTTTTCACAAGAGGGGGTCCCAATTCACACAACTTGTTATACAACTATCATCTACAGTCGTTACATGTGTCATAAAATTAACAGAGATGCACGTTAAGACACTGGTCTTTTAACCCTGAAATAAGGTCACTTGAGGCATCATAACACTCTTTCCACAAGAGAGTGATCCCAATTCACTCTATAGACACAACTTTTATACAGCTATCATCTACAATCTGTTCATCAACTAATTGGTTCAACTGATATATAAAAAGTAGAAAGTTAAACAAGTGTAGGTGCTTACCCCATCATCTCCTATTGAACAAGCAGGTATATCCACATTTTCCACTGTATTCACAGATGATTCATTTGCAGGAGTAGAGGTGTCACTCTGCATCTTTAATTTTGGTCCAAAAATCCTTTCTTTTTTCTCCTGTAAAAACCTTGATACTCAAAACAAGAAGACAGAAAAAAACACAGCAGGAATTCAATCACATCACCATCAACAAAAATAAAAATAAAAATAAAAAATAGCCCTGATAGGAACTTCAACTCACCAATCACCCAAAAGCCAAAATTCACTTAAAAATCCACTCTTTTGACTACCAATCAACTGGAAATGAGTGAAAAAGCACAAACAAAACACAATAGGCAAAAGGGGTAAAGGGTATATATGTATGAGAAAATACAGAGAACTAAGCAAAGGTATGAAGATATCCTAGTGTATTGTATAGATACATGTATCTCTATATATATACAAGGAAAGTGAGTAACTAGGTGAGCCCGGGTCGCACCGAATGTAACCATCCGTCACACCAAAAATACATACACTGACACGAGTTGTTTGCAGAGGAGAGCCCCCAGGTGTGCAAACCAACCACATGCATCCACGTGGCATCCTCCTGAATGTCTCTGCGTCAGCATTTTGACTGTCCATATCTTCTCTTCACACACACAGCTTAATTTTTTTTCTTTCATCGTTGCTCTAACAATGCCGTTACACGTTTCTTGTTTCAAAGTTCTCATCTTTCCAACGCCTTTCTACCCTCACATTATTAATCCATAACAACATTAGTTGCTTGTAGGCCGTAGCCGTCAATCATCAAAAAAATAAAAATCTTTTCTTTTTTCAGTTCTTGAAAAGGTGTGACCTTTTGGGGGAATCTTCTTCATTGCCATTAATATACATTGTTGGATTTCAAAGATTGAATAGTAGATATTGTTCATAAAAGCTGTGCAAATCTTTAAAGGGAAGTGGGATTCTTGTAATGTAAATGCTTATTTATAGGTTTGCATTAAAGGGATTGTAATGTAAATGCTTATTTATGGTATTGAGTTCATAATCATATACTCTAACAAGCAAGCATTTCAATATGGTCCTGGCTCTTTCAATATACCTCAACAAATTGACATGTAATGGCATCACATCAATACTCACATACTCACATGACTATTTGATTTTTTATGATTCGATTATATGGTATATAATTAATTTTGAAAAACTCGAATGTACTGTGATATTGCACTAATGATGTATCACACCTATAGTGTGTTAGAGATAATCACAAGATTGAGTTATGATTTGTTTAAATAATATTGTTTGAATTTGAATTATGTTAAGATATATTATTTGGACCTATTATTTATTAGTCTATAAATATTGTAATGTTATATCAGTTTTATCAATCAATGCAATACAATTACTTTTACCATTGTAATCACGGCGGCGGACGGTGGTGGTGGTGGCAGGGTTTTCCGGTCAAAGGAAAAAAAAAATTGAAGACGGGTGAGCGGGTGAGGGTTCGTACAGATTACAGTAACGAACCCCCACCCAAACAGATTTCTTTATTATTGACGAGGATCCACGACGTTAGTCGGAGAGCTATGATACCATGATAGAATAATGGTAAAAAAACATTACAATATTTATAGACTAATAAATGATAGGTCCAAATAATATATCCTAACATAATTCAAATTCAAACAATATTATTTAAACAAATTATAACTCAATCTTGTCATTATCTCTAACATAGTGTTTCTATTTTTTTTAATAAAGAAAAATTATTTGGTAAGATGAAATTTTTCATCATCCTAATAACTTATTCACAGGAATTCATTTATGTGGAGAAATTTTATGAGCCTACGGATGGAGTTAGCCTTAAAATGTCATCTAGCGAGGTGATGCAACTGCTACTTACCAGTTACCAACATGCTCTCTATTTACTTACCATCTTCTTCATTTAATAGTAATAAAATAAAATATTAATGGGGGCGGGTGCAGGGGACGGGAGAAAATGAAGGAGACTTTTTTCATATCAAGAGAAAAGATAGAAATTTGAACAATGTTGATTGAGAATTGAATTCAGGAATTACACTTAAATTGTACGCGTGTTTTACAAATTATGTGGAAGCATACATGTACCTTTTATTACGTGTAAATGTGTAATTACACATTGTGGACCTCTCGTTTAACAAAATCAAATTCAGAGATTTACTTTGTAAAGTATCTCCTTTAAATTATTACTTTCTATGTTTCTGTGTTTGTCAATTGTCATTGCAGTAAAGATTCAAAAAATGTTTACTATACATGTGCAAAATTACTATTCCTAACAAATAACAATATATAGCTGCCTTAAATCAAGTACTCTTCTTGTACATGTTCATAATATTATCTTTACTCACTTTGCATGTTTTCCCAAACATCAGGCCAGGACGCCAGGTTGTCGCTTCATATCTGCGCTTAAGATGTTCCCTAATCCATCAAGATCATCTACGTCGCAGCAGTCAGTCAGTCGGTCAGTGTTAGCTTGAAGATATATTGTCTATCTCGATCCCGGCCTGAGAAGCTCTTGCTCAGTCTTGATCCTCTTTTGCAGCATTAAAGGGCTTCTGTGGATTTTCTGATCGTCCTTCGGTACGTATGGGGTAATTAAATTTTCGAATGTGAATTTGTAGTCCGTCCAGCACCTTGTTCTGTAAGCAAATTGGCATAATACTCCCTCATAATCTGCAAGGCCGGACAAGTGCAGGAAGAATTTGGCCTCAAGATTTTTAAGTTTTGTGAAGTAATATCAATATGTGTGTGACAGAAAGTGAACCTTGCTTTACTTTCTCTATTTCTTCTTCAAGATTGGAAAGTCTATATATAAAGCATCCCCTCTTCCAAATCTATCTTCAAGATCCAACGAACCAAATTTCTCTGGCTCTGGCTTTGGCTCTGGCTCTGGCTGTATCAATCAAAATATAAAATGCTCTCAGAAATTGCTGGAATCATAGAATTTAGGAACCAACAAGTTAAATCGTTGTGTTGCATCCAATAGGCTTGAAGTACCATCGGTGTACGTAATTCAATTTTCCCTTCGAAGATAAGGCCTTAGAGTTAGAGATTGCTCTTTTCTAATGATGAAAGTTTTCAGAGCCTTTGAGAAGAGGTACTTGCACCAGGGGTATGAGGAGGATGGGATTATCATTATTGTGTCCCAGATTTGCAGTACCAGCTGCCAAATTAACAGGTGCAGCCATTGAAGTATGATTACCAAGTTAACTTCAAGAAACTTGAACAGGAAAAATCATAAATACGCTGGAAGTCAGATTGAGCTTTGCTACTATGCATGTTGAATTTGAGTTAAACGAATGAAGAAACGCCAACTTTGTTGTTGAGAAAACAGTCAGTCCCAACCAAGAAAACAACTACTGTATGAAGAAGAAGAAGAAGAAGAAGAAGAAGAAAGAGGAGGAGGAAATTCAAACTGCATTTTGGCGGGAAATTTTATGCTACATGATTCTCGACAGAAAGTGGATGATGAACTGAGAAATTAAACTTACTAACTAACTAATGTAAGTCCTAATTGCAGTATGTATAGGCCAATTGCACCTAACAGCCCTTCCGACCGACTTAACCACCTTAGGTATGTAGGTGTTTGATAAAAATCCTCAAAGAGAAAACACACCTCTTCTTCACTTAAGTTTAACAGAAGAGCATTTTACTTGGGGCTGAAACCCACAGAGTTTTGCAGCAGCCAGCAAGTGTAAGTGTGAAATGAACACCCCAGCAAGGCCGCCATGTTAATTTATTCTTACCTTAAGTTTAGGGTCAAGGATACATACCTATATTGCTCAGATGCATTTTGGACAACATAGAGATAGGCACAACTGCAGAAGTGGAAAAACAACTTTGAAAGCTTAAGGGGCCAATGTGTTGTAAACTATTCCTATGACTGGTACATCATGATAGACTCAAAACGTTGCTGACCGCGCGCATGACACCAAGTTCTTTTACAATGCACAAAAGTGATATTTGGGTTGATGACAATGCATGTTACGCCTTATTGTAGCAGCAATTATGTTATTGGGAGACAAGTTATACTCTTTGGCATTGCTTGGCGTATATAGACGGGAAACTTCAACCACGCCTTTCTTCTTTTTTTTGTTTTTTCTTTTTTAGAGTTGTGCTTTTTTTTAGCAGGGTCCATTCGAAATGATCATCTCAAGATTTTGATGTAAGTTGTTTCTCAAATAAAATTGATCTAACCACAAACCAAAAACATGAAAATGATCTAACCGTAGATTTCTTTTTTCAAAACCACCTCGTTTTGGTAATAATGCCAGAAAAACAAACGATTTTGACCTTTAAGATTTAAAAGATCTCGCTTTCGAGTCGATGAACATGTTGTTCAGCCCTGCACAAAATTACCGCCCAAATATTGTGCACGGAATTACTGAGTGCAAGTTTTAACTTCCGTTTCTTTATTACACATCTTCCGATCATTAGAAACTTAAAACTGTAATAAGCATTTATAAAATAAAATAACAAGGCGTACTTCGAAAATATGCTTGAGAAACATTAATTTTAGCAATTGATCCCTCGGTGTGTCTTTGAGATAAAATGCAGATAATTTTCGAAATGAAGCATACGAGAAAAAACAAAACAAACTTTAAATATATAAAAAAAAAATAAAAAAAAAATAAAAAAAAAGGAAATAATTGTAGCATATCCGATTATGAACACAATGGTAATATATAGCTTTTCCATCAATGCCAATAATTCTAATTCGTTCAAAAAAAGTAGAATAAGCAATGAATTTCCTTCATATTAACAAAAGTAACCCCCTGACAGGTTAATGATTTCATGTTACTCTTCATGCAAAATCCCCCACACTTCACCTGGTAATCGTGAAACCCTGCACATGTAAACACAAGGAGTGAAACCCATAGCCAATATAGTTACCGTCAGCGACTGCAAATGGTTTTCAACCAGACCACAATTTGTATACCAACCATGCTTCTTTTTACAGGCACAGGCACAGGCACAGGCAATGCAAAATCAAATTTCAAGAAATTCAAGGATATATACATACCTTCACCCTTTCAGATAGATCCTTGGCAACAGGGTCGTTGTTTAAATGATCACAAACAGGCTGAAATCAAGAAAATACCTGGTTAGTAACATAGAGATTAAACAGCATTGTTGAAGGAGATTTAAATCAGGACGGTTAGTTTAGTTGCTTAATTTCAGGAAAACTAGGTCTGACAGTTGTCCCATCAACCTCCTCTAGTACGAGCCAATCAAAAGTAACTGACATTTAAAGATTATGCATATAACCCCCTGAACATGTTCAAATTACACGTACGTCGCTTACAAGAAAAATGCGCATGCCCGGAAAAATTAAGGTAGAATAAATTTTTAGAGAAGTGGAAGCAAGTGTGTGAAAATATGAAGGTAGTTTTGGATGGATCAAATAAAATCATATGTATCAACACAGTGTCTCCAAAAAGTCATAAAAGCCAACAACAAAAAATCATTTTTAACACTTGTCCCATATTCAATCCTGATTCAAAGTCAGTATACACAACAAAGACAATAACCTGCAAAATCTTGTTCAGTGCTTTTGATAACGAAGGTTTGAGATCACCCGGATGCAATTGCCCCCTTTCATAATCCGCTTTTAATTCCTCAAAACTTGTGTAGATCCTGAATCAAAAGAACATGAATATAAATTATACAAAAAGGTTTGCATAAACAAATTATGCCTAAAATACGCATTTGAATGCATAATATCTGCAGAGATAACAAGTACAACATGTGATACTGAATATCAGCAGAAAAGAACATATAGAATATATATAAGCAACTACGCAAGATCAGCACTAGTTAACTAAAGTTGTTCAACAGCCCCCACCCCCCCCCTCGAAAAAAAAGAGAAAAAATCTTGTTACCACCATTTGCGTCGCTTCGCTCCACTTTGAATTCATTAAACCATGGCAACACTATGTATTCGATGTACTCGAGACATGGATTGCCTACTACAATATTGGGAGGGCAATATGCTTTCTTTATTTTAATATTCACCTCAGCCTGAGAAAAAAATAGTTATTTTTAATAAACTGCTGATAGCTAACCACACAAGACACACACAGATACAGGAAAACCAAAAAAATAACATAAACTTAATAACAGCCTCTATTAACAGCAGACACGTCATACCTCTTCATCCTCCATGAAGATAGATGAAGTAGGGTCACTTTTAGACATCTTCTCTTGCCCTTGCTGCAGGCCAGCAAGCATATCTAAAATCCACCAAAAAAAAAGAGAAGAAAATACCAGATAGCAGAATAAGAAAGTACAATGACAAAGTTAGAGCAAAAAAATTGCTGAATGCGACATACGATGAGACAAGATAATTGGCTTATTTTTTCTCTTAATATCATCACAGTACTCCCTTGCCAACATATTCACTTTCCGCTGGTCCAAGCCAAGTTGGCATATATCAGCCTATTAAAAATCCCCCAAAAGAGAAAAAATTAGGCAGGCTGCTTAATGCCTAAACACATATAAACATTATCTCATATCTATGAACCAAATCTATCAGGACATTACATTACATATAGTACTGCATAATTATTAAGCAGGAAACATTAGTAATGTAATATAAGCCATGAAAGACTGACCATAAATTATTGCATGATTATGAAGGCACACTGTAGGTTAGAATATACAGTACCGAAATTAGGATTTCGGTTATCTTGTGTGTACTAAATATTCACTGCTGAAATAAGCTTCCAGTCAAAAAAAATCAATACATTGGGTTCCCAGCAAAGTAAAAAATCACACATTCTATACATGCATTCATTATGTAAGACTAGAGACGACCTGATGCAAGAACAGGACAACGAGGACAGCTGAAGGAATTTTATAAATTCCCAAATAATTTTTAAAAAACAAAGCCATAATATAAGCCGATGAGTTTTTGCCCCTCTGACAAAGAAGTTGAGCCCTTCCAGTGGTTTCCAAGTACAAATCCCGTTTGCAGGGACGTACACTATAAGTGGTTGAAAAAGTTCAGTATGTGTTGTTCCTAGTTCCTACCAATTCCGTAATAACATAAACCATGCAAAAGGCAATACAATAACATCACAGCATCATGGATAATTCACGTCTACAATAACTTTCCAAAACACACAAGCCATAAGCACACCCATGAACAGGGTAAGGGTAAATAAATTGATTAGAAGCAACATATAAAAAAGGTTTGAATTTCATTATTTCAAACAGAAGAAAATAATTCTGGATACACCCCATTGTAAAAATCACCTTGAGGAAAAATATGTCGGCACACTGCATGCATGGGTAAAAGATCTGAGCAGCCATTACTTCGTCGTCTTGTTCAGAGCGACCCATGACTTGACAGCATCTGAAGGGTTAAATAAAAATATTACATAAGTAACTTCAAAACAAAAAAGATACAAAATAGAAAGAAGCATCTGAAATCTAGTACTGTGGAGTGAATTAGAGCAAAAGGATCCGCAGATAAAACTTTTAACCTTTTTATCCTCGTAAGGTTGTTTTTTCTAGCTATATCAAACACAAGAGGCCAGTACTCATGACCTCTGGAGTTGATTTCTTTGGAGGCCCACAAGAACTCTACTTGATCCAAGTTCATACCCACAGCTTTCCATACCTCGATCATGTACAGGCCAACAACTTCGATATTTTTCAAATCGCCACCGATTTTGTTGTTAAGCTGAGCAAACCAATCTGCAATCCATATTTTAACTTTGCATCCAGCAGAAGTAAGTTTGTTGACATTAATTGCCTTCATTACTCCCTGTTATACAAAAAAATGACGGTAGAAAATATAAGCAAGCAGAATTGGGTGCAGTTTAACTTCTCCAAGCTCGGCTAATGAAGGAAATTTTAAGATAGTGAAAACTAATACATTACATACATAAGAAAAATCAACTAAAACTCATTCATCTCTATTGAAGATAATGATAAAATTTTCACTATAGGCTCGCTAAGATTTAACAAGCAGAACAATATCTTTGTGACGAACCCAACCAGAAACCTAGTCTCTACCCCGGAAATAACAATATGAAGAAAGCAGGAAAATAGTGGCAACGAAACTATCCAAAGATATCAATGAAAGTGAATAAATATAATTCTGCAATTGGTTCCGTTTTTCTGGGACTGAAGACAAGAATTCCCGTTTCACAAATTCAAACATTCACAGAGAAAAAAGCCTAAATAATTCATTTAGTGATAGGAACTAGTCCTTGCATTTCTAGATTGGACGACTGGTCAATGGTTTAAGGTTACCATGAACTTTCATTCATAACCGGGAAATTCTTCGGAAAATCTAAGATAGTTGAGAAGCTTGGCAGCAGTCAACATTCTCTGCATCCCTTCGATTTAAAGAATACATTCTACTATTTGCAATAATAGATGCATGCTAGTTTTGGGAAAGAAAAAGAAAGGTTCTCACGAGGCCCTGTTTGACTTATGTTTTATTGCACAAACGTGGATCTTGAAGTTGAAGAGATGTGGAAAACAGCCAGATCAGCAATGTAAAGAAGAGAATCTCTGATTTTTTACGAACTTGAGGCAATCGGTGTTTATGTACAAGATACAAGATAAACCATCTCCCTTAGCCGTAATGTTCTACAGGACTATGAGAATAGACACACACAGACATGGTTGCTGTCTCAAGGAGAGCAAAAGTGCTTGAAACGCTTGAATAATCGAACACTTCCAACTTAAATTTATCCAATGGCATATGCACAAGGTTTTGAAATTTACTAAACAAGATCATCAACTACCAAATTGCTAATGGGCTGAAACTGAAACTAATAATCAATTTTTTTCATTGGAATAAGAGAAAAAAACTCAGGAAATGACGATATAACTCTACAGGAAAGGCAGCAAAATGGAAAGCCGACTGAATAGACAGTGTCCGGAAAGAGAAATATTTCAGTTTGAACATTGTCCAGAACTCTTTTTTCAAATGATGATCAATGTCACCATATTCATTGATTCCCTAACTAAACAATTTATCTGCAAGCGGATTCTCAAGATCTATTTCAACTTAAAAGGGATAAAAATAATAATAATTTCAGGAAAATCACATACCTGAGCAATGTGCATTCTTCCAGATGGTTCAAACCCATCATAGCAAATCGGTTGGGGTTTCTTAGCCAAGAGGTTCAGTAACTCGTTTTCTTGTACACACTCCTCCCCAATGCTCCTCACTATCCTGAACTTCTCCTCTGCGCTCATCCTACATCTCAAACAACATTTTCAACGACAACAATTAATATTGAGTCATAGTCTCATGAATACTTAACCATGGTAAAATTTGCACAAGACCCCTGAAGTCTACCCTCCCATCAAATCCAACATTATGTTATATACATTCACAGAATAGGAATGATACAACAGTCAACATTATGTTATATACATTCGGTTTTCAAACTGTATTTTATTTTACATAAAAATTGTTTTTTTTTCTTTCTAGAAATTAGACAAACACCATTATTGGCACCGCTATAAAATAAATATGCAATGAAAAACAACATACTAATTAATAATACAATAGTCTTTCAAGTCCTTAAGTCTTAAATCATTAACGAAATAAACATGAGTCCATAGTCCATACTCTTAGTAGTTAGTACAAAACAAAGTACTTTAAGTCTTCAATTGCATGGCCAAAATATGAGCATGCCATTCATCATCTAATACCACAAGCTCACAAACAAGTTAAACAACGTTGATTGAGCAGATATATATATATATATATAGTGATAAAACAACCCATCCCTCTACAAGGTGTAAGCACGATTCACTAAACACAGCACAACACTTCTCACAAATATTAATTTTAGTAGGCAACTGTGGTATTAGCAATTATTAATTTAAGTTGGAAGTAAACAACTACTGTTACCAACAATGTTCAATAGAGATAACTTTCGTTTCACCACAACATACTCAAATATTGGACCAAATGCCATGTACAGAATTTCAGAAAAATGCAAATAAGTAAAAGCATGATACCTGGTCCATTATTATCAAAGATTCTATCAAAATACTCAGCTAAATTAATAATCACAATGTAACTATAGCCGGTCAGATGTATGGATGGTCCGAATGAGATGTAACTTGTAATACACAACAAACATATAGTACTATGAAAATTCAGATCTACGGCCTTCAAAAACCGATCGGAGTATACTCCTTTTAGATATGAGTTTACAAGTTAAAGATTAATCCTCTAAACAATCAAATTACAAATCCAACAATAACAGAGGTGACAAATTACAAATCCAACAATAACAGAGGTGACTACTCATTAACAAGTTTTTTATCGAAAAAGGTTCTTAGAATAATTTTATCTCGTTTTTTATCAATAATATTGCAAACCAAATAACAAAGATAAAAAAAAGTAAGACAAACTCTCCTAAAATTGGAAAGATAATGTGACGAATTGAAAGATTGGTCACTTACATGGTTTCACAATCGAAGGAGGGAGAAGAAACCAGTAAAACTGAATGAGAAAGGCCGGAGAGTGCTTCAATGGCAGAGAACGGCGAGCCGGCTGAAGGTTGTGGTTAGACAGACTACACGGCTCTGGAAGTGGAAGGAGTTGAGGCCGAAGAGAGCGGTAAGAGTCTGAGAAGAGAGCGGCGCAATTGATGAGGTTTAGTAAGGCTTAATGTGGGTGCTTTTATAGTGGGGGAAGTTGAATAAATTAATATGTGTATATATTAAAGGGTCGTTTCGAAAAAATAAATTAAACCCCTCAAAAAAAAAAAATAAATAAATAAATTAAAGGGCGCGAATTGATAAACCCCTAATTCCATCGATTCCCTCCCAAAACCTTAATTCCTTGATTTTGACGTGTAAATTAAGCTGTGGTTATTTTGCCCGTCCTAATATAAGGGGTGGGATTGGGGTCAGATTAAGAAAGTATAATCAATTTTTAATTAGAGGTTAATTATATTTTTAGTGTTAAATAAATCATCCAAATCAAGAAGGGGAAGGGCATTAATGGCTTTTCACCCAATTTGTATAGTCCAATATTTTATTCATGACATAAATTATATCATAAGTTTATTGTTGCAACAATTTCGGTTGACAAACTTCAATAAATAAAGCCCATAAAATATTCAGTAAAGGGAATCAGCAGCCTCTTGAAAACCTAATAAACTTCTCGCCGGACCGGACGTGCATCTTCGGAGGAAGGCAACAGGCTTCTTTTCCGATCTGTTTTTTTTTCTTTCCCTTTCATATCACTGATTTGCTTCGTGTATGTCTTTCTTTAGATTTTTTGTTTGTTTAATTGTTTGTTTGCTTGCACCATGTTAGATGATTTAATTAGCTCTGTTTGTTTGAATAGTTCTCATGTCATGTTAGATGATTTAATTGGCTTTGTTTGTTTCAATAGATCTGGTTACTATGTTTTACGATCCTATCTGGATTCTTACGATCCTATGTTTTATGTCAGCCACTCAAAAAATGGCAAATTTATCTGAACTTCCTCATGACATGCTGGTAGAGATATCAAAACTACTGAAAAAGCTTGAAGATTTCGTCTCTTTTAGATGCGTTTCCAAATCCTTGTACGCAGCTGCAAAGGATGAGTATTTTGAGGGTCTACGTTTACGGCATCATCTATTGCTTCCTGTCAAGGATGATGACAGTGATGATGTTCGTGAGTTATATAGTTTGGTTGAGGGTGAATCAATCGTGGGTTCTGTAAAAGTTGCCAAGCTTAAAGGCAAGAAGTGCTTCGAATCGTTGGGATGGCTTCTAGCCGTCGAAGGAGATGGTAACATGGCCCTGCTAGATCCTTTTTCAGGTAGCGAGATTCCTTTACCTCATCAAAACACCTACCCAGATTACGAGCGGTGTCGTATGGAGGAGCATATGTTTATGCAGAAGATGGTGCTTTCAGCAAGGCCTAGTGAGACTTCGGATTTCATTTTGATGGTCATATGTGGAAGATCTGGAGATTTGGCTTTTTGGAGGTTAGGGGACAAAGCATGGAAAAGAATCAAGTTACGAGCAGGGCGGTTTTGTGATGTTGTGTACCATGACAATGGAAAATTCTATGCCATTGGTTGTCCAGGAATCGTCTCGGTCGACTTGAGACTTGCTGAAGAAGAAGTTTACAGCGTAAGGGGTGGATGTGTTCAACTCGTTGCACCTTACAACATATTATCGTATCTGTGTCCCGATTTTCAACGGATGAAATCATATATCCTCAAAGCTGTTGATGGCTCGTTCCTCATTATTATGAGGACATCCCCTAAACTTAGTGAGGATGTTTCGTCGTATATCACAACCAAATTTCAGGTGTATGAAGTTGATAGAGCCAAGGAGTCAGCGAAGGAGATTTATAGCTTAGGAAGCATGGCCGTCTTTGTCGGCGGCCACAATTCGACCATTGCTTTGGATGCCTCCAGGTTTCCCGGAGGAGCGATCAAAGCCAATCATATTTATTTCCCGGACGATGATTGGGGTGGTGTATACAATTTGGAAATGGGGACTATTGAGCCTTTCTATCCCGGGCGCAGCAAAGTTTCCACATCCTTATGAAGTCAGTCTGCCTATTATCAGCTTAATTGGGTTGCACTAATGAAGGTTTTTCTTGCAGCTTGACACCAGATGTGCTCCGCTTTCCGCAGGGGTAGGGGTGGGGGTGGGGAATGTAATTTAATTTGATAAAATGTATTGTTTTTGTTTTAGAATAAAGATATTTTCTTCTTATGTTAGTCCTCTGATAACTGGTCTTTATTTTTGTTTTGTTTTCCTTCCATTATCCACATTATCTAACTTTGTACACTATTACATAGTACATACATAATGTTTTTGCCCCAATGATATGTTTGTAATGGAAAATAACAATGGTCTTTTTTTTTTAGCGTTTTGTTTTTATTCATGTATGCATTTTAAGTGTTATGCTTTCAGTGGTCGTTGTGTTGTGCTCCTATGACCAAAACTATGCTAGCTGTACTAGTTCAACATGGGAAACTTGAAAAAGTGTGCTTGAAAAGTAAAGCGTAGGATAAATATGCATTGCATTGCAGGAAGTTGTTTGGAAAATATGCTTACGTCGTCCATTTGTTACTCATGCGTCGTGACCATGGACCCGATTTTCTAGAAGCCACGCGAGGGGCCTGCAAACGACACGCAAGTATGATTGTGTATGAAATCAGAAAAATCAGGATTTTCTATAATAATAATAATACCCTAGAAAATTTGGTCGACGATTATTTTTCCGGCGATTTGTGAATCGGGGGCGACGAAAAGAGAGGGAAGGGGATGAAATTCGCAGCTTTATCTTTCAGGTAGAGTAAATTAACCAATTTTTTTCGAATTAGTGTTTCTTCCGTTTAATTTCATGTTAATACTGAATTTAAGTGGTTGGCTTCATCTGGGTATTGGATAATGAGGGTAGATTAATGGAAGCTGTCTGAATTTTATTGAAGCATAAAAGATGTCGGATCCATCCCATTATGTGTGTCATGATTGAGGGGCTTGATTTCCTCCTAATTGAGTTGTCTTGTGGTTGTGTATGATTATTTGGGCCGTCTCAAGTATGTTTCTTGTCTGATATATGTGTGGTTGTTTAGTAAATCTAGCATATTGTGTTTTTTTTCGTGTTCTATGTCTGTATAATTGTGCATATTGTGTGATGAGGATGAACCTTAATAGTTAACAATGTTTGATTCTCCAAGACCCCAAGTGTTAATTCAAGCTCAAATGTGAACATCTGCTTAGTAGTTGTGATGTTTAATTTGGTGCTACTTAAGAAATTTTGCATAGCCAGAGGCGGATCTACCTTTACTACAATGGGGTCTGCGGACCCCACTAAAAATAAGAATACTCTAAATTTTATCTATAGAAATATATTTCGGACCTGTAAAAAAATTTTATTTACTTTGATAAATATTTACGGGCTCCGCTGAATGAAATTTCTGGATCTGCCATTGTGCATAGCTGCATCGAGTGCCTTTTATAGGCAAGTGAATACCTCATTCGAAAGATTGTATGCCTTCACGAAAACAAACATATCACTTCGGCCATGAGCTGCAACTCTTCACCTCTATCGAGGTGTATCACTTCGCATTGCCGTACTTGGAATCATGGGGTGATTCTTGCATGCAAGGACGGACTCAGTTGTAAGGGTGGGGTGCATGGCCCCACTCAAATTTCCGGACGACGTTACTAATATACCCTTCTTATTATAATAAAACTGGTTGTATATTATTTCAGACAATTTCTACAACAATTATTCATTTAGTTCAACTATTTAGAAGTTTTGTTATTTATCTTAAGGTCATGAGTTTGAGACTTGGCTGTAGAGTCTTTTTCCACTTTTTTTATTATATATATATATAATTTGGCTCCATTGAAAAATTTTCCTCGGTCCGTCATTGCTTGCATGGTTACTCCATTTAAGGAATTGTACCGTGTGAATGAATATGAACCACATAGTTTGAATTCGAGTGAATGTAAATGTCGATTTGGGCTTTACTTTTTCAATTTGTAGTGCTTTCCAGTTTTTTTTCTTTATTTGACTTCTGAATTTGTGCCTGGAACAACTGTAATTTGTTTGTCAGCTATGTAATATGATTTTGTGATCGGAATAATTGAAATCTTGTATTGAAATTTGTGTAGATGAAAAACGATTTGTGAGAGAAATAAAGTGAAATAATGATTATAAATAAGTTGAAATTTGTGTAGATGAAGAAATTATTGTTTAGAGAAATTTTAATGAAATATTATATTGATAAAGAATTAATATTATTAAGATAAGAGTGAATAAAATGAATTGATTAATATTATTTCCGGCTTCCGATCTCTCTACACCTATTTTCTTAATTCTTTCTAGTCATCAAAATACATTATGTCTCTCAATTGACTCATTTCATTGCGCACATATCCTTTCACTCTCTTGAGTTCTTTCTATCTCAATCTATAAATTCTTCTTTCTTCTATTTTTTTAGGGTATTATATTCCCTCCTTATCCACTGAATTAAGCCTTTAAATGAATTTATATGTGTGTCTTGAAGTAGTCACTTGAATTAAGCGCTTAAATGAGATCGACATCGACATCGATACTAATCTCGTGTTAGTGTAAATGCCGCGATTCAATTCGGCTTTCAAATACTACGTTGAAAAGGTATCAAACGCGGTCTCAAAATGAAGATAAAAAATATGAGCATTGGTGAAACAATTTTGATGATCGGTGTTCTAAATCAAAAGCTACTTATCGCTTATAAAAAAAACGCCCAGCTTAATACAAATATTTTTTCGCCTTTCAAAATATACGCTCGGAAGGAGATCGTATTTGGGCTCAAATTAAAGAGCAAAAAATATGAATTTTGGTGAAAAATTTCGATATCGGAGTTAGAAATCAAAATTACGAATGTTTGAAAAAAATAATAAATATTATATACTGAATTTGAGAACATGAACAGTATTGTACGCAAACCTTAGTCTTATACGCGCGCGTCCCTTCTATAAAGGGGTATTTTTGTTCGTCTGTAATTTTTTGTCATTTTTGCAACTAAAAAAAAGAGTGTGTCATGTTTATTTATTTTGTAATTAAAAAAGAACTTTTCCCTCAATCTCTCATTTTTTTATTGGGACATTTATCGATTTGAGTAAAAAAAATTTGGGCTTTTATCAAAAAAAAAAAAAAAAAAAAAAAAATATTATAATAGGTTGGATCGGATTGAATCAATACAGATTTTTTTTTTTTTTTAGCAAAAGATGTACCGTTGGGCCCTCCCGACATAGTTGAGCTTAAGACGGCCGTCTCTCTGGCCTCACTGTAGGTCCGGCCTGGGCTCTCCATTTCTTTACAACTCCGCAAGGAGTACTCCAATTATATTTATAGATAGAAATCAACATTTGATAGCTTTTTCTTTTTACACATGAACTGTATAAACAAAAGAAAAGAATCTAGGTTGTACTCTGCTTTCTTTTTTGATGTAGAAGATCTATAACAAACGGATAAAACGAACTAATACAAACTTAAAGATAATTCGTTCTCAAAGAAAAAAGATTCAAGTTTACATAATTACAAACATTAGAAATACATAGACTATTTATAGAGGCTAAAAAAACCATTTATGTATAAACCTACTCTTAATAAAGCCCACATGGCTATTGAGTGGTTATAATATAATAATGGACTTTGACGTGCTACATCAATTTTTGGTGAAATAATGAAAAAAAACGTATTTCTTGACATCAAATAGATAATGGAAGATAATGACAAAACTAATTTGTTTTAAATTAATAATGCCATGTTTTTATCACATTTTCAACAAAAAGAACGTGGTTACTGGTTAGAGTTTATGCATGAAAATGATTGTACCACATCATTATATCACTGGAGTAAATGATTCATTTCTTTACAATGAATTAGTAATAGTCATCCTTCCATCACATGTTACCGGTTAGAATAATTGTGGAGTATGCAGAAATCATATATATTTTTTTTTATTTTAAATTTGTCATCTTTCCACGTTTTAACAAGAAGAACGTGGTTACTGGTTATAGTTTACGGCTGAAATTGATTGTACCACATTATTATTAGTAAATGATTCCGTTTCTTTATATTGAATTAGTAATAGGCCTCTTTGATGAAATTTGGTGCTACTTAAGAAATTTTGCTTGTTTTGAGGTTGGTACCAGCTTTAATATTCATTGCTTTGAATCTGTGACTTGTGATTCTTGGGCTTGATCAGTATGTTTATATGAATTTTTTTCAAGCTCCCAGCATTTGATATTTTGCAACTGTAAGTGTGAATATTGTGTGTGATGACGATGTAGCTGATAATGTTTGATTCTTCAACTGTTAATTCAAGGTAATGTCTACACAGTGCATTCATACATCAAGAAAACCAGCAACAAATAAATAAATGATCTAAGCCCGAAAGCTCGTAGCGGACATTTCGAGGAATACACACTTTACACAGCTCAAAGCAGTCCACAACACTAATATTCTGACATATCAAAACCAGATAATTCTTCATCAACATCTCTGTCCTTCCGGTACTCCTGTACGCGTGGTCAGAGCTCGGTGAATCGTATTTACACCGAGTACCCTTCTAACCCAAAGTTACATGGCTAAAACAAAATCTTTCAAGGGCTCCAAACCAAAACAGCGGCCTCAAGTGTTTGAGAGACAACTAAGTCGACGTAGTAGGGGCCATCTATCGAATGCAGAGATCGTCTTCACAAGTTGGTTCTGTTGCTCAAAATTATCAATATCCTTGGTCTTCTGCAAAGATTGATGAATCAAACATGTCACTTAAAGTCAGTGAATGTGGATCAAACTATACTCTTCTTAGTAACTACGCCCATTACTGCTGATCGTCAGTAGGACTCGAGGCAACAAAATAAGAAATGCATTGACTTTATCTAAAGGGTAATTCTCTTATCTTTAGTGCAGGTTCCTTGATACTGATCGGATAGGGCAATCGCAGGTAATGAAAGTCCGATATGCTGCAGAACTTTCGGACTGAGTCTCAATGGTGTTGAAATCTTCGAATGTACATTTTTGTGACCAGTTTATTTTTATACTTCAGAGTTCTGGAATTATAACTACAAGTAAAAGATGTACATTAAGCTGTTGAAAACAATTTCTGATTTTTTCAAAAAGATAATTCGGGCTTCTGCAACTCACAAACATGTTACAGACAATTTGCAATACCAGATAAAATTGGTTTAAGGATTTAGTTCTAAACATGGTATATATCTCAAAGTAATCACTTGTACGAAAGATAAGCTAAAAATACTACTCCAGTACAAGTAAAATATTGGCCGTCTTTAGTGGCTACTTTCAGAGCACCATGGTGCCATTCACATTGTGGTGCCATTACCGGCGCTCGTAAAAGTTATCATTTTCACAGCCAGACACAATAGATGTGTGGTGCCGGTACCCGTGCCCGTTAACTTCATCATTTTCATAGCCAGTTTGACCTTAGCGCAAGAACATTGGTAGAACCCGTAATTCAAAATCGACCTTAGTGCCATGGAAGAACTTTCACCGTTAAAATATTGTTGGGGATTTAAGTGTTACCATGTTCATTTATGTAATCGGGGTTTGGTACAAAGATGGGTGAACTCGGAATGCTATAATATGAGTTTGGAGGTACGGAGTGTACGCTCATATAAGTATTTACGAGTTTGCGGATTTAAATGATCAAGTATAGTTCGGGAAAAACACTTAAAGGACTGAAAATCCACTTAAAGGACCAAAATTCAGAATTTGGAGAAACAGTGTGGTGCGCTGTCGTCATTACTATAAAGCGCCGCCTGTGGGAATTTTTTGTACAGAAATTTGATCAGAAAGTTTTGGTCGATTTTTGGTTTTCACAGGCTGGCCACAGGCGCCCGCCTGTGGCCCGAAATTCTGAAATGGTGTGTCTTTTCATCTTTTTCAACTGTTTTATGTATGTAACTTGTTTTCCAAAGGTTGTATACATAAAAGGTCGGTTTTTCAACCTATATATCTGATCTTTTGGAGTGCTTTAAACATAGGAAAAGTGCACATTCATCTTTGAGAGAAAAAACATATTACAAACTATCTCCAAGAGTATTCTTCATCTTTTGTGCCTAAATTTGAAGGGAAAACGTAGTCTTATCTCACAAAGTATTTGTGACACCCTAGGCATTCAGTAAGGGGCAAATAACTTTTGTAGGAAAGTGTTTACATGATTCTACGTTCATATCAAGCAAATCAAATTTCTGCGTTTTAGTTTTTCCTGCGTTTTCGACATTGTTGTTGTTATCCAAACCCCAATTGTTCAACAATCTACAAAATTTATTTAGTTTAACAATGTCGAGTGTCAAAGAAATGACTGCAAATTTTGGGAAGTTGGAAAAGTTCGATGGAGTAAATTTCAGAAGATGGCAGAGAAAGATGCATTTCTTGTTGACAACTTTGAAGGTGGTGTATGTACTAAGCACACCGATGCCGGAAGTGTTGGAGGACGGACCTCTGGAAGAATTGAGGAAGAAGAACAAGTGGGAGAATGATGACTACATTTGTAGAGGCCACATTCTAAACGGTATGTCTGATGCTCTGTTCGATATTTACCAAAATGTTGAATCTGCCAAAGAACTTTGGGATTCTTTAGAATCAAAATACATGGATGAAGATGCATCCAGTAAAAAGTTCTTGGTTGGAAACTTCATGAAATATAATATGGTGGATTCACGTTCGGTAATGGAACAGTACAATGAACTTCTTCGCATTTTGGGTCAATTTGCACAGCATAAAATGGAAATGGATGAGTCTATTTCTGTTTCGAGTATAATTGATAAATTGCCACCATCTTGGAAATATTTTAAACATTTTCTGAAACATAAGAAAGAAGAATTATCTTTGGTAGAACTTTTGCGTATAGAGGAATCTCTAAGGGCGCAATAGAACGGTAAAACCAAGGGTAAAGAGGTGATGGATTCGACTTCCATAAATATGGTTGAAACCGGGGAAAGTTCTCAAAAGAACCAGAAGAAAAGAAAAGGGCAATCATCTAAAAACAACGGCAAAGATGCCAACAAGAAACCGAAAGGTGCTTGTTGGGTTTGCGGGAAAGTTGGGCATTTTCAGGTTGATTGTCGATTTGGCAAAAATCAGAAAGGGCCAAACAACAGTTCGGGGCAAGGGTCTAAGGACCAATGTGCTCCTAAACATCAAGGTCAGAATATTGTTTGTGGATTTAATTCTGATATGAATTATGTACCACTAATTTCCGAGGCATTTTATGTGCAGGATGATGATGTTGCTTGGTGGATTGACTCGGGTGCGACAAGGCATGTCTGCAAGGATCAACGTTGGTTTAAAGATTATGAACCTGTTAACGATGGATCCATGATTTTTATGGGAAACGAGTCAAAGGCCGCCATTCGTGGAAGAGGAACTGTTGTTTTACCTTTTAGTTACGCAAATTTGTAACTTTAAAACATGTACTATTTGTTCCGGGGATCCAAAAAACTTAGTTTCGTGAAGTTTGTTATGTAAAGATGGTTTTAAACAAGTCTTTGAATCGACAAATACATTTTAAGTAAATTTGGTGTATTCATAGGATTTTTGGTTATCTTTGTAATGGTATGTTTATGCTTAACATTCAGCATGATGTTGTGAATAATGTTTGTATGAATCATGATGTTAATGTTTCTGTTTTATGGCATGCTCGGTTAGGACATGTTCACTACAAACGCATGTTATTAATGTCTAAACATGATTTGATTCCATCTTTTGATATGAATGTAAATAAATGTGATACATGTATGTTGAACAAAATTGTTAGACAACCTTTTCATAGTGTTGAAAGGTCGCCTTCGCTTTTGGATCTTGTCCATAAGTGATCTATGTGACTTTTGTGCTACACATTCTTTTGGCAACAAAAGATATGTAGTGACTTTTATAGATGATTGCACTCGGTTCATTATGTGTTTTTACTTCATTCTAAAGATGAGGCAATTGATAAATTCAAAATCTATAAAAGTGAAGTTAAGTTGCAATTAACTTCTAAAATTAAAAAGTTATGTACCGATCGAGGTGGTGAATACTTTGATCCAACCTTTTTCGGGTCATGTGGGATTATACATGAGGTTACGGCGCCTTACACACCACAGCAAAACGGTATAGTGTAAAGGAAAAACCGCACTCTTAAATAGATGGTTAATTCCATGCTATCTTACTCAGGCTTGAGTGAGGGATTTTGGGGAGAAGCCATGTTAACGGCTTGTTATTTGCTGAATAGAGTTCCTAACAAAAGGAATCCTATTACCCCATATGAACTTTGGTTCAAAAAGAAGCCAAACTTGAGTTATCTACGAGTTTGGGGATGTAGGGCTGTTGTAAGGCTCACCATGCCTAAGATTAAAAATCTAATCAACTAAAACCCAGTTTTCCTCAAGAACGGAAGCGAATATAGATTTTAGGGCTAGAACGAAGTTTACCGTATTGAAAACGAAAACCGTGGGAACGATCGTCTTATCCCGGTGATCAATTTCTTCTACTATTGTCTACCCAAATAACCAACCGTTTAGCCTTGCGATTGGGAATTTCATTTTAAACATTTCTCCCAGTTGATGCGTCGCCCCTTTCTTAGTTTTCAGAAAAACTAACATCTGATTAATGGGATCAATTATGGTATTATTTCCTTTGAATACTCATAATTAATTCTATTAATTTAAAGCAATTCATTCCCTTAATTAAATATAAGGGAAAATTTGTATAAAGGGCATGTGACATTTACTATTTATTAAAGAGGGTGTTAATATTTTGAAATTAGTAATAAAGGTGCAAGGAAGTTTAAGAATTATTATAAAGGGCATAACTCCCTTCATAATTATTTTTTAACTTCCTTACGCCCTTTTTACAAATTTTGAAATATTTTACAAATGGAAAAATACATTCAAAATACATGTTATTATAATAAATAAAAAAATCTAGAAAATAATAAAATAAAAAGACCTTAAACTTTGAAAACACGAAAATAAAAACAAAAAAAAAAAAAAAAAAAAAAAAAAGCTCACATCACCGCCTCGTCCTCGTGATTATTTTTTCTCCTCTGAAATTTTTGTTTTTCTCCACTCACCCACTCCATCCATCCGCTAACATTTTTCCCGCCCTACCCCTACCCCTGAATAATTATTTGACGTGTAAATCATTTCGTTAAGTTTTTTTTTTTTCGCGTTCGATACAATGCCATATGTAAATTTGACTCTAGGAAAATTCTCGAGGAAGGGTGTGAGATTATTTTTTTTTTTAAACTCATTAACGATTGCAAAAAGCTCAGGAAAATGATTTACGACAAAATTATTTTTTGTGGGGTTGGGTAGGGTGTGGAAAATTTTAGCGGATGAGGTGGGTGGAGGTGTTGTTTTCTTGGAAAAAAACCCTTTTTTTTAGCAGAAAAAAATAATAAGGAACCGAGATGGGCTGTGACGTAGGTGAGGGTTGTTTTTGTATTTGTATTTTTTTTATGCTATATTTTTTGAATAATAATGTATTTTTTATTTTTATTTTATTATTGTATGTATATTTTAATCATAATAGTTTATTTTGAATATTTGCTTTATCTTTTATTTACATATATTTTAAATTTTTTAAAAAGTGTGTAAGGAATTCTAAAAATTATTATAAAGGACGTTGTGCCCTTTATAATAATTTTTAAACCTCCTTGCACCCGTTTTATAAATTATAGAATATTTTTACCCTTTTTAATAAATAGCAAATGTCCCATACCCTTTATACAAATTTTCCCTAAATATAATTAATTCATTTTAATTATTTTCCTTTTAGGTTTAATATAAAATAGGACAAAAATAATAATTAAATTTCCTCTTTACATTTATACCCTTTATGAAAACTCGGGTTGTTACAAATACTTTTCTTTTTTTTTTTTTGTTTTTGAAAGGAACAAATACTTTTCTTAAAGCAATTAAAATACTACATTTGAATTTTTCTATAACAAATACTCTTGAGTAACTTATAAAAAGACGAGAAAAAGCTGAAGGAAAAGAATGTGATTTTCTCTTCACTTTTCACTTTATATTTTTATTTAATACTTTTACTTAATCGCAGTCATATATTTACATGGTTATAGATATAAAAATGGGACAAATTATACGTACGACCGTCATAGAAAGGTTATAAATTGACATGTGCAAGACAACACAAGTATCATACGTGTATGTATTTTTCTTATAAATGAAAGCGTTTCTGGAGTCTGAGGATCTTTCGAAGAAGAAAAAGTGCGAGTAATATCAGGTTAATTTCACACCTATTATTTTTTTTTAACGAATTTGAGTAGGAAATAATTTTATTCTGGAATGTTGGGTATTATAACGCCTGCACTTCTGCGCCCTGTGTATAGCGTTAGATGAGTCATAAATAGTCCGGTTAACTGCTTAGACCGCCGTCCTGGTATGTTCTGAATGAGGTATTCGAGTTGACAAGATATTTATGTCTCACACCTATATGAGAACTTTTACTTAATTAACTATACTTTAATTAAATAAAAGACAAATAATAATTAGGTCGTAGTGAATACAATCAATTACTATTTTAGCGTTTTATTAAAAGTCGGAATGTTAAACACTCGTACGCGTCTTTGAACCATTTATAGATTGATTTTTCTTTTCCTTTTAGTAATCTTTCTTCTTCTGCTAAACTCCGTAGGAATATATATACTGCGATTGTGCTTGAAGCAAATCACAGTACCGATACACTTCTTCTTCTTGGTTCTTTATATATTCTTGAACATTGGCAAAAACCGAGGAAGCCAACATTTATTTTTGGTTCGTTTGTGATTTTACAGATGATAGAACTAACTCAGAGCTATTACACTGAAGCAAAGTGGTTTATTGAAGGACATACTCCCTCTTTCGAAGGGGTGCAGATCCTCTGCTTTTGTATCCCAGCTTTACCCAGCTTTTCACTAGATATCCAGGTGGATATCTAGTGAAAAATAAAATAAAAAAAACGAACACAGATATCCACCTGAATATCTAGTGAAAAGCTGGGAAAAGCTGGGATACAAAAGCAGAGGATCCGCACCCCTTTCGAAGAGTACCTGGAAAATGCCCTGCTTACAAGTGGCTACTTCATGGTTGTCACCACGTCTCTTATCGGAATAGAGTCGGCAACAAAAGAAGAATTTGAATGGCTGAAAACTAATCCTGATATTCTTAAAGCAAGTGCCACTATTTGCCGAATTGTCAACGACATTTGTGGCTACGAGGTACGTATATACACTAGTTTCTTGCCGTAGATCCATGCCCCCGGGTGTTTTGTAGTATATATGTATAATAACTCATTTATTAATTAATTAATACATCAAATTTGATCTGTGTTTTCAAGAATGACAAAAAAAAGGGCCAAAATACAACAGGGATTGATAGCTACATGAAGCAATATGGAGTAACAAAAGAAGAGGCAATGAAGAGGTTAGACAAAATGGTTGAAAATGCATGGAAGGATTTAAACAAAGCCTGCCTAATTAAGCCAAAGACGGCATTGAACGAAAGTATACTCAACAATGGGCGATTAGCGGGAACATATTACACCCACAAACTTGAGCAAAAAGTTGATAGATTAAATTATCCCGACAAAGGGTTGAAGAATCACATAATTGACATGCTTGTGGACACCACTGAAATTTAATACAGGCAGTTTGGATTGCAGTACTCTCTTGAAACAAGACTTGTGGATTATTTTCAAATGTTCGGCCAGTGTTATGGTTGTTCTTCGTTTTCTGAATTATTGTTAAAGAATTATCCATTAACATTATACTAACTATGGTCTGAATGAATAATGTATTTGCTACTGGTTTACTGCATTGCTTGGTATGAAATACTGAGTTCTTTGATGTTATTTTGAATACATATATTGTTGGGAGGGATAATCTGGGGTTACTGGCCTTCCTAAACCCCCAATCAATGGAATATGCTATGTGAACTCGATTGCATTTTGGAAAAATGGAAAGTTTGTGCCCAACACAAAGAAGAGTGATCCCGATTGCATTAAGAGAGACATTGATTGTATATTTATTGGATATGCTATGCATTCCAAGGCTTATAGGTTCTATGTTATAGAGCCTAATGATTCAGCTACTATTCATTCTGTGATTGAATCAAGAGATGCTATCTTTGATGAAAATCGGTTTTCGTCTATACAAAGACCGAAGGATATAATTCCCATTAATGTTGGACTGGAGAACAATAATGATATTAATTCTCAAGATGAGCCTTTGGAGCTTCGTAAAAGCAAAATGGCTAGGAAAGCAAAGTCTTTTGGATCCGACTATCAAACTTATTTGGTAGAAGGAACAAGAGATGAAGTAGGATTCCAATATTCATATTGTTATAATATTGATGAGGATCCTGACTTTTAAGGAGGCCATGGAGTCTCGAGACATGTCATTTTGGAAAGAAGTCATCAATGATGAGATGGATTTCATAATGGGAAATAACACGTGGATCCTTGAGGATCTTCCGCGTGGTTGCAAACCTTTGGGTTGCAAGTGGATCTTTAAAAGAAAGATGAAAGTTGACGGCACTGTCGACAGGCATAAAGCCAGATTGGTAATTCAAGGCTTTAGACAAAAGGAAGGTATTGATTATTTTGATACCTATGCACCGGTTGCTAGAATCTCCACAATAAGATTGTTGATTGCATTGGCAGCAATTAACAATCTGGTAATCCATCAAATGGATGTTAAGACGGCGTTCTTAAATGGAGATTTGGAAGAAGAAATTTATATGAAACAACCGGAAGGTTTTATTTTGCCTGGAAATGAGCATAAGGTTTGTAAACTTGTTAAATCATTGTATGGTCTTAAACAAACACCTAAACAATGGCATCATAAATTTGATGAAGTTATCTTGTCTCATGGTTTTATGATTAATCAATCAGACAAGTGTATATATAGCAAATTTGACAATACCGGTAATGGTGTGATAATTTGCTTATATGTTGATGACATGTTGATCTTTAGAACTAACCAAGATCAAGTTGACCTTTGCAAAGCATTTTTGTCATCAAGCTTTTCTATGAAAGACATGGGGGAGGCGGATGTGATTCTAGGAATCAAGATAAAACGGAGTGACAAAAGGTTCTCTTTGACACAATCTCATTACATTGAGAAAGTGTTGAAGAAGTTCAATTGTGAAAACTCCACTCCGGCCAACACTCCCATGGATCCTAATGAGAAACTCATGCCTAATATGGGAAATCCGATATTACAACTTGAGTATTCTCGGGTGATAGGATGTTTGATGTATGCTATGACTAGCACACGTCCAGATATTGCTTATGCGGTTGGAAAGCTAAGCAGGTTCACGAGTAATCCGAGTAGTCATCATTGGGCGTCAAGAATCTTCGTGTACTAAGGTATCTTAAGTTAACCAAGGATTTTGGCTTGACTTATGTTGGTTATCCTTCATTGCTAGAAGGATACTCAGATGCTAGTTGGATTTCCAATGTAGAGGATCATTCTTCTACTAGTGGTTGGGTATTTTTACTTGGAGGAGGTGCCATTTCTTGGGCTTCCAAAAGAAAACATGTATTACTAGATCGACTATGGAGTCGAATTTGTTGCCTTAGCGAAATGAAAAGAGGTCGAGTGGCTTAGAATTTGATATATGAAATTCCGTTATGGCCAAAACCAATTTCACCCATTTCTATCCATTGTGATAGTGCTTCTACCTTGTCTAAAGCATATAGTCAAGTGTATAATGGTAAGTCGCGACACCTGAGCGTTAGACATAGCGCGGTTCGTGAGTTCATCACTCACGGGGTGATTTCGGTTGTGTTTGTGAGATCTCAACATAACTTAGCTGATCACTTAACCAAAGGATTGGCTAGAGACTTGGTACAAAAGTATGTAATCGGGATGGGTTTACAACTCATTTGAATCTTGGTGATAGGATACCCAATTCCCTTCTAATATAATGTTAGAGGCAGAATTTGTTAGGAAATCACTAGTTTAACGCAGCGGAATTTAAAATTTGATTTCCTTTTCTAGATCGTTCTTCGTTTAATGCAATAAACACGTTAAGTAGTTTGACGGTTATACCTTAGATGATCTACAAGATCGTCGCTTTGACCGCCAACGGAGAGTAGTTCAATCGCGCAAGCCGTCCCACGTGTCCGCCTCTATCGCTAATCCACACGAACCCCTCGCCGGAATCCTCCTTGGATTGCTATCGGAAAACTCCGGTCGCTAGATCGGACCTTTTCTTCCCTCACAAACTCACTATGGAGAGCTCTCTATTTTACACAAGAATTATGAACTCTTGCAATTGTGTTGTACAAAGAGCTTGACACCCACCTCCTATATATAGTGGTTGGGCGCCCATATGGTGTGGAGGAGAAGAAAACCTTTTTCCAATAAAATAAAGAAAAACTTCTAGATTGATTTATCTCTTTAATTATAATTTATTTTGCCAATATCTTATATTGATTATAATTATCTTATTACCATAAATCTATTTTCCAAAATCAATTAATATCTTATATTAATATTATGGTAATCTTATTAATTAAAGTGCACAATCCAAGTGTATCTTCTACACTCAAAAGTGGCGCCCCATATCCCAAAAGATTGACTTCCGGAATATTCTTTAATTAATCTAATTTATATATATAATTAATATCTTGTATTTTATTTATTCATAATAAATAAATACCACCATATTAATTTACCACTATAACCTTTATAGTCTAGAGATAAACTTTCCTTATTTGGTTATCAACTATAACCGCATTTTAATCCGACTCGATGTTCATATGTGTGTGACCCGATAGGCTTCCGAATATGTTGGCCGTAGACACAAAGTGCAATTTACCAAAATGCCCTCCATACCTAACGATCACGGGATAGCGTCTAGCAACACACCGTGACCCCAATCATCGGAAGAGTCAAAAGCAATGACTACTACCTTTCATGTGAAGCGCTTTACCGTGTAACTTACAATCCTATCGCTATAATAATATCCATACGATCGTATCTCGAGTGTCAATACATTGACGATCGTATCTTATAATCTGGATATCATGCTCTCTCGGAATAACACATTTACTCCCACTTTGCAAAGATTCTCGAGAGCTAGACATTCCTTATAAGAAGGCCATTTCGGATATTCAATCCCAATCATAGGATACGCGATTCCCGGACGACCAATCATGTATACTCCGCGATGCTTCAATATCATACCCAATCACTACCGCATGATCGCCCGTGGTTGGAGAAATCTCAATAGTGTCAAAGCATGACAATCCACACCGTGATGCCATGAAGACTCGGTCAAAAGGATAATTACACAACCGCCACATAGTGTGACACTTAATGTAAGTGGGTCGATCTAACGTCGCATTCTCAATACACGTCCACGTGCATACCCAAGTGTCTCTACACTTCGATAGACGAGATCTATCCCTACCTTCTAAAAGATAGAAGACATCCAATACGTGCTAGTCTGATTATACTATCAATGTCCCATTTGATAATATGTAAGACTAGAGACATTTAAGTACCAACCTTGTTATAGTGATTAGAGATCTCATCAACCATAATCACTATCATGGTTTCTCTATCATGATTGATACTAGGGGACGTTACTATATATATACAACAAATAATATGAAGATAAACAATATATAATAACATAAGTGCTTTTATTAATCATAATAAAGTTATTACATGAACTAAATAGATCAGAAATGACCCGACTGGTCGGATCCGGTCCGACCGATTGGGTTTAGGACACCTTTCCAACAATCTCCCACTTGGCCTAAAGCCAATCACCCATATGCCTAAGCCCGTGCAAGTGAACATGTTTCTCATGCTTAGCTTGAGACAATGCCTTGGTTAACGGATCAGCTATGTTATCATCCGTGTGGACTTTCTCTATCTTTACATCTCCTCTATCTACTATCTCTCTAATCAAGTGATAGCGCCAGTAGCACATGTTTGGACTTCGATGAGACCTTGGTTCCTTTGATCGAGATATCGCTCCATTATTATCACAAGATGCAGGCATCTGGACCTTCAATGGAGGAACCACACCAAGTTCGATGTGAACTTCTTCATCCAAATCGCTTCTTTGCCGCCTCCGAGGTCGCTATGTATTCGGCTTCCGTTGTAGAATCTGCAGTAGTCTCCTGCTTGGAACTCTTCCACTCACCGCTGCCCGCCGTTAAGCGTGAAAACAAATCCAGTTGTGACTTGAAGTCATCCTTGTCAGTTTGGAAACTGGCATCTGTGTAACCTCGTAATACTAAATCATCATTCCCGAAAACCAGGAACATATCCCTAGTACGTCTCAAGTACTTAAGGATATTTTTGACAGCAACCCAGTGACCATCACCTGGATTGGACTGGTACCTGCTAGTCATACTAAGAGGGTACGAGACGTCTGGTCTTGTGCATAACATGGCATACATGATAGACCCAATTGCCGAAGCATAAGGGACTTTACTCATTTGTGCCCTTTCCTCCTCTGTCTTAGGACTCATTCCCTTGGACAGGTAGACCCCATGTGACATGGGCAGCAATCCTTTCTTGATCGCCTCCATGTCGAATCTCTTCAACATCTTGTCTATATAGGTGGATCTGCGACGCACTGCTAACCTTTTAGATCTATCTCTATAGATCTTTATTCCTAGAATGTAAATTGCCTCACCCAAGTCCTTCATTGAGAAGTTCTTGGATAACCAAGCTTTGACTGATTGTAACATAGGCACATCATTTCCTATGAGCAGTATGTCATCCACATAAAGCACTAAGAACACAATGGCACTCCCACTAACCTTCTTGTAAACACAGGGCTCATCTTCGTTCTTGATGAAATCAAACTGCTTTGATTATCTCATCAAAGCGAAGATTCCAACTCCGAGAAGCTTGCTTTAGTCCATAAATGGATCTTTGCGCTTTACACACCATCCTGGCGTCATTGGTTGTGAAACCTCAGTCGTGTCATATACACTTCCTCAGACGTGTTCCCGTTAAGGAAAGCCGTTTTCACATCCATCCGCGATTTCGTAATCATGGTATGTTTGCAATAGCAAGCAAAATTCTAATGGATTTTAACATGGCAACAAAGTAAAAGGTTTCGTCATAGTCAACTCCTTGTCTTTGCTTATATCCTTTTGCCACCAACCTAGCCTTGTAGGTAGTCACGTTACCGTCCCATGTCGGTCTTTCTCTTAAAGACCCATTTACACCCTATGGGAACTATTCCTCGGTGGATCAACTAAGTTCCAAACTTGGTTGTCTTTCATGGATTCCATTTCGTAATTCACGGCTTCCACCACTTCTCTTTGTCATGCCTTAATAGCACTTCCTCATAAGTTCTAGGGTCCTCATCTTCCATGAGATACACGCTGTATACCTTTCAGTGTTCACGGCGTTCCACAGTGGATCTTCGAGGTGCTAGTGTGTCCACGGTAGAGGCTGGTGTCACATCTATGTGTGGCAAGTCCTCTACTTCCATCAACTGACTATTATCCGTAAGTGGTTCTCGAATTTCTTCAAGATCAATTTTACTCCCACTGACCCTATCCAGAATAAACTCTTTCTCCAGAAAGTGGCCAGTGTTAAGGGTCAAATTGTAGTGATTTTAAGGATATATTTCACCTCAATTTCCCCTACATTCGTATGATTTTCATAGATTTTGAGCTATATATGTAAATATTGAGTAAATGGTGTTTTTATTGGTTAAATATGAAAACGTATTGATTTATGTGCTTAAATGATTATTTTATGTTATTTTGGAAATTATTACGTTTTGGTATGTTTTTGATATTCGTAGATACTCATTGATGGTGGAAAAGGTGATCCTAAAGAGCTAAAATTCGAGTTGAGGAAGGATCAATCAGATTTATGGAAGATTTGAAGAGATAAGGAAAGAAATCAATCAAGATAAAGATGGAAAAATCAATAAATTCGATGTCAAGGCTAAGTGGACGAGCGTCCATTATAAGCGCATTTAGCGTCCGGATTCAAACGCACGTTTGAGAAGCGGAACCAGCGTTCAGAGGTGTATTTTACATTCAGAGAGTTTGGACGTGAAGTGAACGAACGTCTGGCACAAGTTCAAGGCTGAAGTGAACGAACGTCTGAGATACTGGACGAGCGTCCAGAGGAAGAAAATCAGGATTCCGGGTAGCGCTGAACTTCCAACGCAGTTCTTAATATGATAACAACTGATTTGACTCTCGACCTCAAGATAAGAGTTGTAGGGCTTGAAGAGAGGATTCTACAGGATTTTGAATCACTCTATTCTGACTTACGAGGCCCGAGATATGAGCGTTACAAGTTTGGATGCTGTTGCTGAAAATAGTGGACGGGCGTCCGACCTTTTGAACGCCCGTCCGGCACCGTTATCAGAGTAACAACCGACTTGATTTTCCTATTTAAACAGCTGCGCCCCAACCCTATTTTACATCAGATTTTTCATACGAAAATTACACAGAGCAAAGCGCTCCTTCTTGAGTTTCAAGGTCGGTCACCCGAGCCTTGTGCTCGGGTGAACCGAGGTTAGATTAGGATCGTTTTTTTTTCGTTTCTTTCATTGTTGATGCTTGGAGTTCATTCAATGTACCAAAACTATGTGAGTTTGTTTTATTTCAATTAATTCAATTCTAGTTTATGTTCATGATCTTTAATTCACTTTGTATCTTTTTATGATTATGATGCTATGTGAGAATAGATCGAGAGATTTAATTTCTATTGATGTTTATAATACGGAAGTTGCATAAACACTAGATCACCATAGAAAGATGAGATTTTTAGCCGTTAATTAGTGACAGATTAATCGGTTAATTATCTAGGTTGTTAGGTTCTAAAATACGGAAGTTAACTTGAATCTACACCGAGTTTTGTATTGAAAATCAGTCTCAACATTCGGAAGATGAGAGATTGATAAATTGGATTTACTAAGGAATTAGGAATCCGTAGCTTGAGAATAAATTCACTAAGGAATTAGGGGTTTATGTCTCATGAAAAGGTGAAACCACAACTTGAATTAGAATCATGAGATGAACTAGGATTGAGATCACATAGGTTTGTATATTGGTTGTTCCCATGTCTTAGATTAGTTTGTTTATTTTATTTCTTAGGTTAGATTACTTGAATTATTTTCTGTTTCTATGTTTTGTCGTTCGTTTATTTGTTTTCCTAGAGTAGCAATTGGTAGGATTAATAAGATTAGATTCTACATACCTTTTCCCTGTGGATCGACCCCTTACTCATTACGCTTTACTAGCAACAACCCGATGTTTTGGTCGGTTAGGAGTTAGTTTTGCATATAGGTTAGGGTTATAAATTTTCTTTTGTTTTTATTGATGCAAAATCCTCCCAACAAAAGTGGCGCCTTTGCCGGGGAATAGGTGTCATGTTGAATCTAGTTTGGTTAGTTCTCGATTTTGTTACGTTTTATTTTTGTTTTTAATAAAAGTAGCGTATACCAAGTTGAGAGTTTTTATTTCGCCGTGTTTCGATGACCGTTAGGTTAAGAATGTGCAAAAGTTTTTTACTCAACTTGTTTTACGTGAAGTTTATATGTTTATGTGTTACCTAGTCTAACCCATGTGCTTAATTTGATAAGGCTGCTGTGCTGTGATCTGTGTTGCTATGTTTAGAAGTGGAATATTAGGGTTGCTGTGTTATTTCCTGCAAATCTGTGCATGTCTGTTGTTTTGGACGAGCATCTGTTCTGTTGGACGCCCGTCCAGTTCTTCATCTGCAGGTGAACGAGCGTTGGGAAGTATTGGACGCTCGTCCGTTCAAATATTTTCAATCCTGTTCTGATTTAGAGGACCAGACGAGCGTCTATACTTTCTGAACGCCCGTCCGGTCGGTTTTCAAGGCAGACGAGCGTTTGTTTTGATGAACGCTCGTCCGGGGCTGAATTGCAGGTGAACGCCCGTCTGTTTTGCTAAACGCCAGTTCATGGTCCAGGTTCTTCTTGATCTTGTTTTAATGCTTTTATTTAACTTGGATTGCTTTCATTCGAGCTTCTGTGGCTAGTAATATTACATAGATGTCCTGAACCTACATATTTTATATTTTTTTCCATCTATGAATCCATGTTAGATAATTGATTCATTTCTTATACTTGATTCATGCATGCTATAGTAACTGTCGGTTCTCGTATGCTATAGTTGTTATGTTAATGTTAGTGTAGCTAATGTCGTTTACGTAGGCTGCATATCTTGTCATGAATCTTATTAAGCGTTAAGACTTACGTGCTTTCCTTTGTTTTTATAGTTCATATGGGTAGCTACCGTCGGTTTTCCGTATGCTACAACTCGGACCATATGAGTTATATCTTTTAGTATGTATAACCGTTGGTTTCCATAAGTCTATCACTTTCGATAAGTCTTAAGGCGCGTCGGCACTAAAGCGACAACGTCGCTTATCGTAACTTTTGTCATTATGTGGTGAGACGTTTATATATATGTCGTGTTGCATATAAGGGGCTAGTTTTCTTTCTTTTATTTTATTTTCTTTTTTGCATATCATTTAAATGCATTTCATTTAGTTGCATTTCATATAGTTGCATTGTTTTTCTATTTTTCCTTTTATTTTTCTTAAGTGTGGTCACTGTCGGTTCCCGTAACACCACATCATTTATTTCTTTCTTTTATTTTTCTTGAGTGTAGTTAACTGTCGGTTTCCGTAATACTACCTCGTTTTTTATTTTCTTAGGATTTTTTCATGTAGTTTGCATTGTACTATAGTTTCATGTAGTTGCACCTAGCCTACGAGTTTGTGATATTTTCATGTATATGTGTCCATCTTTATATGAGCTTAAATTTGAATATCTCTATATCCCCTTTTCCATGTGCTTTATTTGTATAAGTCTAATCTTTTCCCCGTAGACTCTTTTTGCACTGATCAAGTATGCAGGATACTTTCTTCCTAGCGATTGTGCACTTTCACGATGAATTCTATGCAAGCAATTTTGGTTTTTACCTATCTTTCCGGAATTGCCCAGCATCCAATCAGCTAAGTTCTCTATTTGTTTTATTTCTGTACAACTTGAGGACAAGTTGCAATCTAAGTGTGGGGGAGGGGATAGATGATTTATGTATCTACTTTCATTTGCTCATATTAGTTATAATTTTCTATGAAAAGTGCTTAATTTTTTTTTTTTTTTTTTTTTTTTTTTTTTCAAAATTTTTGTTTAGTCCCGAGTAACATTTCACTTGCATGCTAGTTTTATAATCTGGCACCTTTAGTTGTTATCAGTAGTCGTATCATGTTTAAGCATAGGTTTGGTAGATCGATACTCACTTGAAATTCATTTCACGAACCTATTAGATGAAGAGCCAAATATAGAATAGTTTCCGGTTAGTTAAAGGAAAGTTAATTCTTGATACAGATAACACTTATTTAGCATTAATGAAAGTTAAGAACTTGTGCTATATTCACAGTTAAAAACTCAGTACCTTAGTGTTTTTGAGAACTTTGAGAGTCTTGAATGTGTTAGAAATAATATTTGACCGAGAGTTTCTAAAGAGTTTAAAACAATACAAAAAAATATATATATATATATCTATAAATAGCAATAAATGAATAAAATTTCTTTGCGGGAATTTTGTTTATATCTATCACCTCGAGTCCATTTGGATACTGCCCCAATTGGGGAGTGTGGTTTACCTTGGACAATGGGATTGAGTGATCTCGGGGTGACTTTGCCTAATAATGTAGGGAGTGTGTTATACTTTTGAGACGCGACGATAGGAAATATAAAATATATCGTTTTGGAATTCTAAGTCAAGTTGATCTAAACCCAAGAGAGACCGAAGGTATTTTCTTGGTACTAAGTAAAGGAATTTAGTTGTGAGTTGGTTACTATGTTCTTGGTAATTAGTTTTTGTTAGGTAAGTCTTTGTAGATAGAATGAAGTTTTCGCTTAGTTGACCGGATTCTCGTTAGTGCTTGATGTATTATATCAAGAGAGGATCGGTGGAAGTTTAGTAGGTTCTGCACACACATCACCGAGTGAGGTCGATTTGTTGAATACTAGCTTGTCATGATTTTGACTATATCTCGTGGTCGGGTTATGTGGATTCTTGATAGTATGTTTTTGTTTTGTTTTACTCGAGGACGAGCAAAAGTTTAAGTGTGGGGGTGTTGTTAAGGGTCAAATTGTAGTGATTTTAAGGATATATTTCACCTCAATTTCCCTACATTCGTATGATTTTCATAGATTTTGAGCTATATATGTAAATATTGAGTAAATGGTGTTTTATTGGTTAAATATGAAAACGTATTGATTTATGTGCTTAAATGATTATTTTATGTTATTTTGGAAATTATTACGTTTTGGTATGTTTTTGATATTCGTAGATACTCATTGATGGTGGAAAAGGTGATCCTAAAGAGCTAAAATTCGAGTTGAGGAAGGATCAATCAGATTTATGGAAGATTTGAAGAGATAAGGAAAGAAATCAATCAAGATAAAGATGGAAAAATCAATAAATTCGATGTCAAGGCTAAGTGGACGAAGGTCCCATTATAAGCCAGCATTTAGCGTCCGGATTCAAACGCACGCTTGAGAAGCGGAACCAGCGTTCGAGGTGTATTTTTACATTCAGAGAGTTTGGGCGTGAAGTGAACGAACGCCTGGCACAAGTTCAAGGCTGAAGTGAACGAACGTCGAGATATCGACGAAAGGCCCGTGAGGAAGAAAATCAGGATTCCGGGTAGCGCTGAACTTCCAACGCAGTTCTTAATATGATAACAACTGATTTGACTCTCGACCTCAAGATAAGAGTTGTAGGTCTTGAAGAGAGGATTCTACAGGATTTTGAATCACTCTATTCTGACTTACGAGGCCCGAGATATGAGCGTTACAAGTTTGGATGCTGTTGCTGAAAATAGTGGACGGGCGTCCGACCCTTTTGAACGCCCGTCCGGCACCGTTACTGTAGCAACCGACTTGATTTTCCTATTTAAACAGCTGCGCCCCAACCCTATTTTACATCAGATTTTTCATACGAAAATTACACAGAGCAAAGCGACCGCTCTCTTCTTGAGTTTTCAAGGTCGGTCACCCGAGCCTTGTGCTCGGGTGAACCGAGGTTAGATTAGGATCGTTTTTTTTTCGCTTCTTTCATTGTTGATGCTTGGAGTTCATTCAATGTACCAAAACTATGTGAGTTTGTTTTATTTCAATTAATTCAATTCTAGTTTATGTTCATGATCTTTAATTCACTTTGTATCTTTTTATGATTATGATGCTATGTGAGAATAGATCGAGAGATTTAATTTCTATTGATGTTTATAATACGGAAGTTGCATAAACACTAGATCACCATAGAAAGATGAGATTTTTAGCCGTTAATTAGTGACAGATTAATCGGTTAATTATCTAGGTTGTTAGGTTCTAAAATACGGAAGTTAACTTGAATCTACACCGAGTTTTGTATTGAAAATCAGTCTCAACATTCGGAAGATGAGAGATTGATAAATTGGATTTACTAAGGAATTAGAATCAGTAGCTTGAGAATAAATTCACTAAGGAATTAGGGGTTTATGTCTCATGAAAAGGTGAAACCACAACTTGAATTAGAATCATGAGATGAACTAGGATTGAGATCACATAGGTTTGTATATTGGTTGTTCCCATGTCTTAGATTAGTTTGTTTATTTTATTTCTTAGGTTAGATTACTTGAATTATTTTCTGTTTCTATGTTTTGTCGTTCGTTTATTTGTTTTCCTAGAGTAGCAATTGGTAGGATTAATAAGATTAGATTCTACATACCTTTTCCCTGTGGATCGACCCCTTACTCATTACGCTTTACTAGCAACAACCCGATGTTTTGGTCGGTTAGGAGTTAGTTTTGCATATAGGTTAGGGTTATAAATTTTCTTTTGTTTTTATTGATGCAAAATCCTCCCAACAGCCAGTCCTGGCAACAAACACCTTTTGTTCCTCAGGATGGTAAAATTGGTATCCTCTAGTTTCTCTAGGATATCCCACAAATAGACATTTGTCAGATCTAGCTTCTAATTTATCGGGCATCATCCTCTTCACATAAGTCGGACAACCCCAAGGTTTAAGATAGGCTAGACTCGGTTTCCTCTTATGCCATACCTCGTATGGTGTGGATTCAACCGTCTTTGATGGAACTCGGTTCGATGTATAGATGCGGTTTCTGTGAGCGCACTACAAAACGATTTTGGAAGAATCACGTAGCTCATCATGGATCGTACCATGTCTAACAAAGTACGGTTCCTCCTCTCGAAATGCCATTCATTTGAGGCGTCCCCGAGAGGGTCCATTCAGTAGAATCTCATTCTCCTTTAAATAACTTTGAAACTCTCCATCTAGGTATTCTCCACCTCGATCGGATCGAAGTGTTTTGATTTCTTTACCCAAATTGTTTCTCCACTTCGCTCAATTCTTTGAACTTTTCAAGGCTTCAGACTTGTACTTCATTAAGTATATATAACCATAGCGAGAATGGTCATCGCTGAAAGTGATAAAATAAGAGTATCCTCCTTTGGCTTGAATCGACATTGGGCCACACACATCGGTATGTATGAGCTCAAGCAATTCATTGATCTTATCCCTTTGCCACTAAAAGGTGACTTTGTCATCTTGCCAAGTAAACAAGCTTCGCATGTATCAAGCGATTCGTGAATCGAATTGATCCAACATTCCATCTTTATGGAGTTTGGAAATGCGATTCTTATTTATATGGCCAAGTCTACAATGCCATAAGTAGGATTCATTCAAGTCATTTGTTTTGGCTTTCTTGTTATTTATATTAAGTACGCCAACATTCATATCTAATATGTAGAGACCATTGCTAAGTATGCCAAGATACATAAAAGATTCCATCACGTGAAAAAGAACAACATTTATTCTCAAACGTAAAAGAAAATCCATCAACATCTAATGCGAAATAGAAATAATGCTCTTCGTAAAGAGCAGGAACAAAATAACAGCTTATTGAGTTCTAGCACTAGCCCACCGGGCAATGAAAGAAAATAAACTCCTACGGCCAAATAGCAGAACACTTGCTCCATTTCCAACGCGTAGGTCCACCTCTCCTTTCCTCGATCTCTAGTTCTTCTTAGTGCCTGCATATTCGTACAAAATATGAGAACCACAACCAGATCTCTAATACCCAAAGTGGTTTGACTTAGAAGAAGTAATGTTGATCTCAATCATAAATATACCGAAGTCGAAGCATCGAGAATGCTTCTTCTTGGTACTCAAGAAGCCCTTGCGCTTTCTCCTCCAATGTCCGGTCTCACCGCACGGAAGCAAGCATCCTTGGATTTGTCTTTTGCTATCTTAGGCGTTGGCTTAGGTGCGCACCTTCGCCTTCTTGGACTTTTTCTCGGCTTTTGCCTTGCCTTACTTGAAGTGACCAAAGAACACTTGCTTTCCCTTCCTACAAAGCCCTCGGCAGCTTTTCAACATGTTCAATAACTCCGCTAGAGAGCAATCTATCTTGTTCATGTGATAGTTCATCACAAACTGCGAGAATGAGTCGGTAGAGATTGCGAGAATCAAGTCAATACTCAACTCGCTCCAACTTGTGGCCCGGCTTCCCAAGCCTCTCTATGTACCCGATCATTTTAAGCACGTGTGACCCCACAAAGCAGTCCCGGATGCCATCTTACAACTAAACAGGGCCTTCGAGACCTCGTACTCTCTCAAGATTTAGACCGAGAAGCATAAAGTTCCTTCAGTGGACCATGATAGAGTAGGCGCCCATAGACTACATCTTTTTTCTGCGAGCTCAGTGTCATAGAAGCAAGCATGATACATGTAGCATCGATCTGCTTGTCAAGCGATTGCTTGTTGTACTTCTCGACAACATCTGCAAATCAACCTCGGCTGGCTTTTCCGGTAGGGCCTCGTCCAAGACATAGCCAATCTTCTCGTGCCTCAAAACGATTTTGAGGTTTCTTTCCCAATCGAGAAAATTAGTTTCGTCAAGCTTGTTATCGATGATAAAACGAAGGTTCAATTTGTTTGACATTTTCTACAACAATAAATAAAAGATAGAATAAGTAAAAGCTCATGTATAAAAACCCTAAATTTGCACTTAAAATTTTTATAAGGTTTTACTCCCACTAGCCAACTATTCCCATTGACTTTCAAGAATTTAATTAATTCTTTAGTGGTCGATCCCATCTAGTTACCTCGATTCCCGACGAGGGCCGATCAACCGAGATAATTTCGACAGGTAGGTACTCTTGCCAGTCGCATCGCATGCGACTCCCAGTGGTTGACTAGTCAACTCTTTGACGTTTCACATCTCTACGTGATAGCCAACCCTTGTCTCTAAAATCGACGGTCCCCGACGAGGCCAATCACCGCAAGATTCCAATGAGTCGTAACTCAATATTCATGAGATCTCGTAACGATCATATCTCAATAATAACGATATACCCGTGGTAGGTCAACTCCCGACGAGGCCGATCGATTGGATCCGAACAAGGGCTCTTCACCGTCATTATAATATTGGGAGACAATTTTGGCTCGATTTTTGGCGTGGGAATAATTTTAATTAATTCACTTAATTAATTTGGTTTAATTATGGTCTCATCTACTATGTGCATATTACTACGATATCATATAAAGTAAAACATACACAACATTCCGCGCATAAAATAACCGGTATGATCATGGACTTTTCTAGGTGCGGTTTCGAATACAAACCGACTTTAAACCGCTGGTCACAAACTAAGGGTATCTCGCAACCTCCAATAGGATCTTTATTCTTTTGTCGCCAATGGGTTCTTTATTTCTCCTTGGTCTCGAACTTCTTGCTCCATTCTTGTTACATAATAAATAATTACACCCGCCGCTGCACGGGGGGAACTCGAGGAATGGGATAAATGCAAAAGTAAACTAGGTCACGTTCTTCATAACGGCCTGGGACAATTTTTCAAAACCAACATAAAGAAAACATTCCCATCTATCCTATTTGGTGAGTCCATGATCAATCGAGGTCCATATAATCACATTATATCTACTCATCTAATCCATACAATTTTATCTTATGAAAAAGATTAAATTCTAATTTTAACTACTACTACTCATGCGTCTTTATTTTATCACGTCAAATAATTAAATAACTTTTAATCAATTATATGACTTAACCGAAAATTAAAATTAACATTTAATTTTAAATCGATTTCAATTTTAATTAAATTTGAACTATTCAAAATAAAATTAAAATTATAAAGTCTCCTATTTGTTTCATTTCCAATACTAAATTTAGCTTAGGCACACCACTTTCCAAAATCAAAATTTTGGAAGTGGCTTGAAGCTAAGCTATTCCAAATCAAATATTTGGAAAGCGCTTGAGCTTAGCTCTCTCAAATCAAATATTTGGAAAGGCCAAATTATTTTAGTCTAGGCTCAGCCACTTTCCAAAATCAAAATTTTGGAAGTGGCTGAGCCTAGCCTATTCCAAATCAAATATTTGGAAAGGCCAAATAATTTTGGTTTAGGCACCACTTTCCAAAATCAAAATTTTGAAGTGGCTTGGCTGAGCTATTCCAAATCAAATATTTGGAAGGGCTTGGCCTATTCCAAATCAAAATTTGGAAGGCCAATGTCCCACATGGTTTCCAAATGGTCCAAACTATTTGAACCATTTGGTTGGCCATGTGACACAACTAAACAAACGAGATATCTATGCACAATAAAATATCACAAAACGAAAGGGTTGATCTCCCCGATGGAAGAGAGAGAGCCGACGGACGAAGACCGAAGGCCACACGCCGCCGCCGCCGCCGCCGCCGAGAGGATGGGGCGCCGCCCGATCGGCCGACCCCATGAACCCTATATTTTTTTTTTTTTTTTTTGTTTTAACGTTTTAACGTTTAGCGATTTAAATCTTGCATCTATCGATTAAATACTACGCATTTAAATTATGCTTATTGCTTAAGCTCGAAGTCTGTCTCTGATACCACTGTTAGGAAATCACTAGTTTAACGCAGCGGAATTTAAAATTTGATTTCCTTTTCTAGATCGTTCTTCGTTTAATGCAATAAACACGTTAAGTAGTTTGACGGTTATACCTTAGATGATCTACAAGATCGTCGCTTTGACCGCCAACGGAGAGTAGTTCAATGCGCAAGCCGTCCACGTGTCCGGCCTCTATCGCTAATCCACACGAACCCCTCGCGGAATCCTCCTTGGATTGCTATCGGAAAACTCCGGTCGCTAGATCGGACCTTTTCTTCCCTCACAAACTCACTATGGAGAGCTCTCTATTTTACACAAGAATTATGAATCTCTTGCAATTGTGTTGTACAAAAGAGCTTGACACCCACCTCCTATATATAGTGGTTGGGCGCCCATATATGGTGTGGAGGAGAAAAAACCTTTTCCAATAAAATAAAGAAAAACTTCTAGATTGATTTATCTCTTTAATTATAATTTATTTTGCCAATATCTTATATTGATTATAATTATCTTATTACCATAAATCTATTTTCCAAAATCAATTAATATCTTATATTAATATTATGGTAATCTTATTAATTAAAGTGCACAATCCAAGTGTATCTTCTACACTCAAAAGTGGCGCCCCATATCCCAAAAGATTGACTTCCGAATATTCTTTAATTAATCTAATTTATATATATAATTAATATCTTGTATTTTATTTATTCATAATAAATAAATACCACCATATTAATTTACCACTATAACCTTTATAGTCTGTAGATAAACTTTCCTTATTTGGTTATCAACTATAACCGCATTTTAATCCGACTCGATGTTCATATGTGTGTGACCCGATAGGCTTCGAATATGTTGGCCGTAGACACAAAGTGCAATTTACCAAAATGCCCTCCATACCTAACGATCACGGGATAGCGTCTAGCAACACACCGTGACCCCAATCATCGGAAGAGTCAAAAGCAATGACTACTACCTTTCATGTGAAGCGCTTACCGTGTAACTTACAATCCTATCGCTATAATAATATCCATACGATCAGATCTCGAGTGTCAATACATTGACGATCGTATCTTATAATCTGGATATCATGCTCTCTCGAATAACACATTTACTCCCACTTTGCAAAGATTCTCGAGAGCTAGACATTCTTTATAAGAAGGCCATTTCGGATATTCAATCCCAATCATAGGATACGCGATTCCCGGACGACCAATCATGTATACTCCGCGTGCTTCAATATCATACCCAATCACTACCGCATGATCGCCCCGTGGTTGGGAGAAATCTCAATAGTGTCAAAGCATGACAATCCACACCGTGATGCCATGAAGACTCGGTCAAAAGGATAATTACACAACCGCCACATAGTGTGACACTTAATGTAAGTGGGTCGATCCTAACGTCACGCATTCTCTAATACACGTCCCACGCATGGTCCAAGTGTCTCTACACTTCGATGAGACGAGATCTATCCTACCTTCTAAAAGATAGAAGACATCCAATACGTGCTAGTCCTGATTATACTATCAATGTCCCATTTGATAATATGTAAGACTAGAGACATTTAAGTACCAACCTTGTTATAGTGATTAGAGATCTCATCAACCATAATCACTATCATGGTTTCTCTATCATGATTGATACTAGGGGACGTTACTATATATATACAACAAATAATATGAAGATAAACAATATATAATAACATAAGTGCTTTTATTAATCATAATAAAGTTATTACATGAACTAAATAGACTGTAAATGACCCGACCTGGTCGGATCCGGTCCGACCCGATTGGGTTTAGGACACCTTTCCAACAGAATTCAATGTGGAAGGCCTATTATCTAGATTTGAGCACATGATATTATCCCGAGGTATGTGCTATTACCTGTAAGTTAAGGATGAAGGGTTTCTTCTTCTTAATGAGTCTTTGACAAACTGCAATTGCAGGTGCAGGATAATATAAAGGCTCACCTATATGAGTATGAAGTTTGGCCGCTTCAAGGAAGTTCGAGAGTTGGCTTTCTATATGCTCATGAATGGATATGGAAACAAGGCCTGAATAATTAGTGTCAAGAATAAGCTTTTGGAGTTATATTAACTCATGTGTATGTTATCTTCATGTATTCAAAACGTGTAAAGGGGTTCAATGCTTAGACACACCCCAATACTCGAATATTTGAAATGTGTAATATTACTAGGTGATAATTCAATCTTCGTGACATTATCATTGATGCATGAGTTGTTATGTTTTGACTGTTCTTCAGCTAAACCAAGGATTACACTTAAATGGGGGAGGATTGTTGGTGATTTAAGTGTTACCATGTTCATTTATGTAATCGGGGTTTGGTACAAAGATGGGTGAACTCGGAATGCTATAATATGAGTTTGGAGGTACGGAGTGTACGCTCATATAAGTATTTACAAGTTTGCGGATTTAAATGATCAAGTATAGTTCGGGAAAAACACTTAAAGGACTGAAAATCCACTTAAAGGACCAAAATTCAGAATTTGGAGAAGCAGTGTGAAAGTGTCTTTGTCACTATAGCTTTCTCCACTTTGTAGGAATTTTGTGACAGAAATTTGATCGAAAGTTTTGGTCGATTTTGGTTTTTCACAGGTGCCACAGCGCCACTTTGGTCCGAAATTCTGAAATGGTGTGTCTTTTCATCCTTTTCAACTGTTTTATGTATGTAACTTGTTTTCCAAAGGTTGTATACATAAAAGGTCGGTTTTTCAACCTATATATCTGATCTTTTGGAGTGCTTTAAACATAGGAAAAGTGCACATTCATCTTTGAGAGAAAAAACATATTACAAACTATCTCCAAGAGTATTCTTCATCTTTTGTGCCTAAATTTGAAGGGAAAACGTAGTCTTATCTCACAAAAGTATTTGTGACACCCTAGGCATTCAGTAAGGGGCAAATAACTTTTGTAGGAAAGTGTTTACATGATTCTACGTTCATATCAAGCAAATCAAATTTCTGCGTTTTAGTTTTTCCTGCGTTTTCGACATTGTTGTTGTTATCCAAACCCCAATTGTTCAACAAATAAGACATCTATTAAAGTTGCAAGTCAACAAATATTTTACAGAGAATAATTCAGACAAATATTTTAAATCAAAAGCTACACAAAAACAACATTATTTTGATTAGACCAAACTAAATCGTCAATCATTCAAAAGACTAATAGAAGATCAGCTTTCGCTAAATACATTGAAGGACAAGACTATTTCTCTTTAATGAGAAAAGCAAACCATTGAAAGTTACAAGCATCTCACATACGGTTTTGTTCACGATTACTTGAAGATTTGAAACATCCACATAGACGAGGATTTCCGTTTCTTCCCACCGTCCTTCCTACCGTGGTAGACGAAGTCCCTCAAGGTAATGGTTGTTTTGTTCCTTGGATTTTCTTATTCGAATCCAGCTTTTTGCTCAGATTTTAGACTGTGAACTGAAGACTGTTCCTTGGATGATGCCACGCAGACCTCTCCCTACAAGGGAGTCTCTATCATAGAACTTCCCCAGAAGCAGGGAAATTCTAAGGTAGGGAATTTCTTGTAGGAAGTTCCTTATGTGGCATGATATGTACCACACAGTAAAGTTGCAGAATGAAACTGTGTGGTCCAGATGATGCCACGTAGACCTCTCCCTATAAGAGAGTCTCTATCATAGAACTGCTGGAGATGCCGGAATCTGAATCCGATCCAAAAACCCGATTCGAATGAATCGAGTCGAGTCAGAACCCACACAGATTCATCTAGATCTTGATTAGATCAAGATCTATAGCGGAAGCATGAATTTTGCGATCTAATTAACTGATGAACGATTAATTAATACCTTAAAAAGAAGGTTACAAGATTACCCAACCGAATCGAGATGTCATGATCTTCCGGATTGTATCTCCAAGCGACGACTGGTGGACGTCGATTTTGTATTCGAACACTCCTCGAATATGCGTTCAAGAAAAACCTAGTTTTTTTTCCTTCCCAATAGCTAAGACAAGAAAACAATATTTCTGTCTCATTTCAAAAAAAACTTGCGTCCTTTTTTTTTTATATCATAAATGGCGTTGGATTTCAACTTATTTTGTGTTGGGAGCTAATAACCAAATAGTTTGAGAGTTTATCTTATACACACATATTTATTTTTTCCTTTAAGGAAAATATAATATTTATCCAATAGGAAAAAAAAAAATTCTATTTATCCAACAAGAAAACTAATTTCTTATTTATAATTATTTAACACATAAATAATTATATTATCCACATTATAATTAATTAGGAAAAAATTTCTTTTTCCAAAATAAGAAAAATATGGCGTCATTTTTTTATGCCAATTGGGATAATAGAAAATATCTTTAGTTTTTTGCCGAAAAGGACATATTAATTCAATTATCCGGTTCCAAGTACACTAGATATTAATTAGGACAAAACATGTGCAAACTTACCGATATACCCTTTTTAATTACGTTGAGAGGGAGGCGTTCAAAAAAACCTAAACGCCTCTTCACAAATTTTGTTCCAGCCGTTTATACCCCATTCATTGCTTCAACCTTCAAATTGGAGCAAAAACCTTCAAAATCCCAGAAAATCAAGGCCTCACAAATCCACTGTTCCGTTCAATCCGGACGGCGAGGTTTGTTGGGTGAGCTGAATTGAGAGGAACCACCGGAGGTGCAAATGTACTGAGCCGGCCGGAGAAGACAAGGCCGCCGGAGAAGAAACTGCGTATGGATGATTTTTTTTTTTTTTGAGAAAGTTTAGGGTTGTTACTATTACGTTATTACATTTTTAGGATGTTACGACACCTTACGAGAATGTTACGACTTGTTTAATGGCCGTTACTATATTTTACTGGTACATTACTATATTTTACGGGCTCGTTTTTACGGGTCACATTACGAGAATATTACGAGGATATTCTGACATTTTACGGTTACATTACTACTTCTTCTTAGTTTATTCTTATTTGTTTATTGGATGTTACGACATTTTAATGTTAGGGTCATTACCCGTTACTTACGACATTTCTGGTACATTACTTACTTATTTTTTAACAAATAAGGTTTATTCTTACTTGTTTTTAGCCCATTACTACTTTTTCATTGGATGTTACGATATTTTATGGTATTTATTACTTACTTTTTTTCATTGTTACTATTTGTAGAAGGTAAAAAGTAACAAGGGGTATTTTTGTCCAAATATTTTGTTTTTGTCCTTTATAACATCTCGAAAAAAGAAAAATGTCATGCACTCGTTTATGTTTTTTGTCATATCAGCCATTTTCCCCCTTATATCTTTTCTATATTACATATTATTACCAAATAAGTAATATCCGTATATTCATTAAATAGACCAACTATTTAATTTATTATCGAGTTCTAAAATACGAGAATTCACTCACGTGTTAGGAGAGTAACCCTTAATTACGAACTCTATAACCACTAAATTATGATAAATTGAATAAAATATTCATCAAACAGAACATTTCTACACAACTTCTTAATTTCGGAATTACGCCACCATAAATCCGAAACGGAACTCTATCGATTATAGATATAACTTATTCTCAAAGTGTCGAGTCAATAAGTGTCCATTGATATAATCATTACATATAGACTAAAGAAAATTTTGTACATTTTGTGATGATACTGAAGAAAAAACCATGTTGCTTGATCTGCACGTAACTTTTCATTGCAGATTCAGACAGAATCTTGACCTCATCATATATGCTTGCATTCACGGTGGTCTGGGATGGTTCCATTCGATGATACTTCATGATCATCATCATCACACTGCCTTGCTCGAGAAGGATTCGACTGTGTTTTGCTTGAATCCCGGTTACTTTCACCGGAAGTACACTACAAGCTTCATCAACGCATAATAAGCTCTCTGATATTCTCCCTGCTCAACAGCCTCAAGACATGGATCATCATCCTCCTCCAACTTTAACACTTCTGGAGAAGGTGATAATAAGCCAACAGTTGTTTGTAAGACGATAAATTGTTCGTATTTGCGGTTAAAAGGGTACTGTTGGAATTGTTTTCAACCTTGGAAAATGCTAAGATTGAAGCTTCAGTCTCGTTACATGGGCGGCTCTGACAATCTCCGAGAGCCGGTTTCTGCAAGTGCTCTGACAAGGAACAAAGGAGGTGCCTAGCTGCCTGCCTTGTACCAAAAATCTTCTTCTTTCCTTCATAACAGCTCTAAACAATAACTGGTTCTACAATTAATGGATTCAATGAGCACTGATTTACTCGAACCAGAATCAAGAATGTACGAATCAATGGTCAGCCACGATGGTCTGATACAGTTTTCTCTGATGAATCATCATCACCATCCTCCACATGATCATGTGCTGAATTTCCAGTGGTGCGTGCCAATATCACCGGTCGGAGCCAGTGGGGCAGATTACTAGCTAGTCTGTTAAGAGTAGCTTCATTACTCCGAGGCACAGGATTAGGGAGACTAGCTTCATTACTCTGCGGCACAGGGGTAGGGGGAATCTGATTCATACTAGTTAGTTGCCTGTTGTTGTGCATATTAAGTGTTTGTAGATTTGTCAATGTGGAGGATGAGGTGGTTGATGAGGGCAAAACTGTGGAGGATGCCACCAGAGAATAGCTTCTGAATGCAGAGGAAGGACTTCTTTGCAGTGTTTGGGCCTGCATCAATCTTTTGGAGATTCCTACAGAAGATGAAGACGAACAACATCTTCCGCGATGATAGTCATTTGGCAATGGTGGATTCACGCCATCCAATGCCTTCATCTGTTCTTTCTCCTCCCATCTTCTTGATAGTTGTTGTCTACTTTTTGAGGACGAAAGCATAAGCTGCGGGTCTCGTAATATTGCATCCCAGTCAAGGCCATGTCTTCTCACACCAACCCAAAGACGATCCAGCTCATCATCTGTCCATTGATTCGATAGTATTGGCAGCAAAGGAGGTTGTACATGTGGCATTGCTAATCTCCTTTTCTGCCTGGCCCGAAGCATTGCACTGTCGAAAGAAAACAAGCAAAACACCGTTACAAAGGTTGAATTACAGGCAAGAACAGTCATCATAATGTACTGAAACGCCAAAAGACACATGAAAAGATATCATTTTTAACTACAAACTCACTATTTTTCTTTGAAGGCCTTTCCAGCTTTAGAATATTGCTTGACAGGTTCTTCTTTGTCGGGTTTTGCTACACGTAATGCGACGTCCTGTAAGGTCATGTATAAAACCGTTATGATGGAGCAATATATACCAAAAATTTCAATGCAACAAAACTTAGTGTTTGATAATACAGTATAGCATATTGAAACACATGTTACTTCACAAATAGTCATCCTTGTATTCAAAAGGCTTGATTTTGTCTGCCTTATTATTTCGTTTCCTGCCCCTTCTAGTTCAATTACTTTTTCATACATGTACCGCACAAAAATACAGATTTCTCTATTCAAATGATGCATTGTATAGATTCTGATACATTTCACTCTGAATAAAGATTCTTTAAAATAAATAAAAACGGTGTTTGAGTTTGTAAAACAGATAATCTGATAAAAGAAACAGAGTAGACCGTACCTTGGCACTCCCAGGTTGTACAGCTGTCACTTTTCCACATTCTTCAGACTTCCTCATAGCTAATCTCTTCTTTTGTCTTTCTCGAAGATTTGAACTGTCAAATGAATACATGCAAAACACCGTCACAAAGGCTAATTACAGCAAGAAGAGCACCACAATCCATTGAAAAGAAGAAGAAACAGTTTTAACGACAAACTCACTATTTTGCTTTAAAAGCTCTTCCAGCTTTAGAATATTGTTTGACAGGTTCTTCTTCTTCTTTGGGTTCAGGTTCTGACTCGTCTAACACAATGTCCTGTTAGGTCACATGTAGAATCGTTATGATGGAACAAAATACAACAAACTCTCTATACAACAAATGTTAGTGTTTAGCACACTTGATAGTATGGTATAGCATATTGACAGATATATTTCACTTGACAAATAGTCCATCTGATATTCAAAAGACTTGATTTTGTCTGCCTTACTATTTCATTTCTTGATTTATTGTGTTTCAGTATGTACAATTTAGTCCCTTAAGTTTCAGTATGTACAATTTAGTCCCTTTATGTTTGATATTTACCTCCTTCAATGTTCCAGCAGCATCTAGCACATGCACTTCCTTGTAGTAAACAGTTTTCCTTTGCCGTTTTCCACGTCCAAGAGATTCTTCCTCCTCATCTTTATAGTTTTGCCATCTTGCATTTAAACAAAATGTTCAGTTTAAGAAGATTAAACAACATCAACTTAAAAAGGAACAAAAGGTCATGAAATAGTAAATCAAACTGCAAAAAAATGTGTGATATTGTTACACGTAGGATAGGAGAGCTCATTACCTCTTTTGAAGAAGCTTATCCCATACATTTTCTTCATTGCTACCTATTGCACGATCTTCTGTCATCGTGTCGTTTTGTGTACAGGTCATGTCCATAGCAATGGCGGTTGATACTGCTCCAGCTTGTTCATCAGATGAATCGTCATTCCATTCCACAGACTGAGACATCATAAACCGAAAGTCCAAAAATAAGCTCAAATCAAGAGCATTAACTTCAAGATTCTTTATTCAGATTTGTATTGTAGAGTACAGAATCAAAATAGCGTTTAGGTCTATACCAGAAAAATAGAATCTGATAAAAGGAACATAAAAGATTATACCTTAATGCTCCCGAGCATGTCGTTCTCGGATTCCAGTTCAGCATTATCAAACGAAGATGAGACGTTATTTGATCGGTCAAGCAACTTTTTTATGTCGATCTCAGTCCAAACATTCTTATTTGTTTCCTCAGCACATTTATCTTCATAAACATCTCCAAGGCTTCCGACTCTCTTTCTTTTATGTTCGGTATGATACCCATCTTCTTCATCAACAGCTTTTCTTGAAATGTCTTTGAATAGTTCATCTGTTCCCCATTTTAGAATGTCCTCAAGTTCTTTCTGGGAACCGGACTTGCTGATGAAAAGCCGATCGAGCATTAATTTCTTCTGAGCAAGTTGCAAGATACGCTCCTCAACACTAGCACGAACGAAAAGCCTATAGACAATAAGTTTGTTTGTCTGACCTATCCTGTGTGCCCTATTCATTGCTTGTATATCTGCATGTGGGTTGAAGTCAGAATCGTATATAATAACCGTATCAGCAGTGGCTAGATTGATCCCGAGGCCACAAGCACGAGTTGACAAGAGGAATACAAACCGGCTTTTGTCTTGATTGAACCGGTTAATCGCTGCTTGACGATCAGATACTGATACCGATCCATCGACCCTTTCGTAGGTCCCATGTCCGAATTCAATGGCTAGATAATCCTCTAAAATATCAAGTAACTTGGTCATTTGTGAGAATATAAGGACCCTATGCCCTTCTTTTTTTAGGGCTTTAAGCATCAAATGCAATAAACTTAGCTTTGCTGAAGCCTTTATTCTCGTTTCATGAAGGAATTCGATTGATCCAGAATCAGGCTCGGTTCCCGAAATCAGATAAGGGTGATTACAGACCTTTCTCAACTGCATGATGATATTCAGCTGCAATTGTTTTTCCACGCCTTTTCCCATGCTACGTAAAATCTTGTAGTTCTTAGTGAGCATTGCACGATAAATTTCAGATTGAACTGAAGACAACTCAACAGGAACCATTCTTTCGGTTTTCAGTGGAATATTCTGCATCAGCGTCTTTCTTTAGCCTACGCGGCATATGTGGAAAAACAAGCTTCTTTAATTCTTCGACTTTTTCGGCACTTGTAAGATCATTAAACTTTTCTTCAAATGAAGATTGTGATGGAAATAAATCCGGTTGCAAGAAATGCAAGAGATTAAACATCTCCCAATATTGTTCTGTAGGGAGTACCGGTCATCAATACGATGCTGGAAAGAGAAGTTATTCAGTATGGTAAACAACTTGCTCTCAGAGTTTTTGAGCCTATGGCCTTCATCAACCACAAGACCTTCCCATGGAATTTTACGAAGACAAGCTGAGTCAGCAAGAACCATTTCATATGTTGTTAAAAGGACATTGAATTTGTAGGAAGATGTTTTCCTAGTAGTCCCTTTCCATTCGTATTCACGGATCAAGCTTCTTGCTTTAGTTGAGCCATGATACTCAACAACGTTAAGCCCTGGAGCCCAGCCTGAAAACTCGTTCATCCAGTTCCCCATTGTGCAAAGAGGAACCAAGACTAGACAAGGCAATGTAGCCTTAAACTCGTTGTATAAAGACGAAATGAAAGCACATGCCGACACTGTTTTCCCTAGCCCCATCTCGTCTGCAAGTATAACGTTCTTAGATTTCTGCCAACATTTACGCAACCAATTTAATGCTTCTAACTGATGGGGAAATAATTGACCTCCTTGAAGCTCCTTAGGTTGTTCAGACAGAACAACTATCTTCTCCTTTTTAAGGTTTAACCGCCGGATATCTGCGCTCTTGGCATTGTCTTTCTCAAGTACTTGGAGTTCATATTTATTATACAAATCCAACAAATGGGTAAATTTGGTAATTACTGGATCATCTATCTTCTCCCATGAGCATTCATCATAAGGAAGACCCTCCCATTTAACTAAGACAACATCTGAACCGTCACCAGAAGGCCGAACAGCGATAAACCGCTGCGGGTTTTTCCACCGCTCCTCACAAAGATTTATTTTGGCCAGACCATACCTTACCTTGTAGTTATGCAACTTTCTTTTTGCCAAATATTTCAGCTTAGATTCAGGGACCCAAGTATTATGGATGTGGGACTTTCCTACCCATTTCACAAGAAACTCGTAAGAGACCGTTGCTTGGTCTGATGGGGCCGATTCAGATAAATTTGGAACCTTTATGCATTTTTCTGTGATAGAACTTGAGGCACCAGCAGTTTCTACTTCCATTGAACCCTCTACTTTGTGAGAGGATTCTTTGATATCGTTGGAGGGAACGTCCATGCTACGACACGTCAAGTCAATAGAAGATTTAGGACTCCCCTTTTGCACATCCATTCCAGTTGGTTCTTTACACTTTTTCTTACCTGACCTTTTGTATATGATTATCTTTTCTCCTGTCCCTCCTGTGTTTTCTATAGGGTTGTCTGTAACATCCACCTTTTGAATACTGTCTGAAAACGTTCCGGTGTCCCCATGTACACGACAACCCAAAATCTTATCAACCTGCATATCAGCCACATATGGTTAAGAAAACGTTAAACCGATTCAACAAGAAAAGAATTCGATGATGAAGAATATGAAGCTTTCATCACAATTTTACAAAAGGTATAACTACTAGTAGAAATGAAAAGAGAGCTCCAGATAAGCAAATTAAACAAAGTTATATTTTTTCTGCAACGGTAATGATTCACCTCTATTAATGAATGTAAGGTAGTTATCTTTAATGCAATGAAGAAAACTACATATATGCAAACTCCATTTCCCTCTTTGGCAAGAGCTATGTAATGCATATCTCTAGTATCAAAAGGCCATTAAAGTAATATCCAACATGACTTTGATAACTAATCTACATCATCTATCTTTCCAACAATGTACAAGATATATTGCGTCCTTAATCTCTCCTTAGTGCGATGTTTAAACTATTTATAATCCCTGTGCTTTAAAAAGTGTCCATATAATGCATCTGATCCTCGGTATCAAGTCACGTCATCTACTTACTATTTCTGGCCTCTAATCGGAAGACAAAATTCAGCATATTACCTTCAGCATAAAAAATGTTCAAATAAAGAAAGAAAATGCTAATCTGAAAACAAAGTGTTAGAATGTATACCATTTCTTCCAAAGAGCTTTCTCCTTCATCTTTAACATGTAATGAACAGCCCTCTCCAACAACTTTTTTTGGCAAATGGCGATGTTTCTTAGACTTTTCGTCGATATTCTTTCTTTTTGAAATGCTTGAGCTTTTATCTGACGGACTGTTTAGACGGCATATAGGACATAACCATTCTCCGGTAGGAACATCCTTGAGGTAAGCATTTATGAGGGAAATGTTAGTTAAGAAAAAAGAGCAGCTAAGTTAACAAAGTTTAAGGTGAAAATTAAAAGACTAATGAAATCAACATACCTTAAGAGGTGGATCTAGGCACCCTAGGTGATAGGTGTGTGGACATTTATCACAGCATAGTAGGTCTCCACCGAAACCACATACCATACACGAGTAGAAATGCTGAGGATCGGAGCAAATAGCACAATAAGAGTTACAAGCCATTTGGTAATGGTTGAACGTTACTTTAGTAATCTAAACAGAAAAAGGGAAAGGAAAAAAAATGGCAGGCATCTTGTTATCAGATAAAAAAAAAAGGTCCCAAAATAAGCCTTGCTCAATTCACAGGTTCAATGATCCATTCAGTGACCATGATTTCAACGTTCAAACACAAGTGTATTAACGTGTGTTATAGAATTAACAAAGATACACGTTAAGACACTCGTGTTTTAACGTTGAGATAGGGATCACAACACTATTTTCACAAGAGGGGATCCCAATTCATTCTAAAGACACAACTTTTAAACATCTTATCTAGTGTTTTAATGTTGAGATAGGGTCCCTGGAGGGATTACTACACAATTTTCACAACACGGAATCCCATTTCCACCTTAAAGGCACAACTTTTATACAACTAACATCTGCAGTTGTCACGTATGTTTTAGAATAAATTGGGATACACATTAAGACACTCGTGTTTAAACGTTAAAGTAAGATCACTCAAACGATCACATCACTATTTTCACAAGAGAGGTTCCCAATTCACACTAAAGACACAGCATACATACAACTATTCAAGTGTTTTAACGTTGAGATAGGGAGGAATTACAACACCATTTTCACAAGAGGGGGTCCCAATTCACGCTGAAGACACAACTTTTTACACAACTATCATCTACACTCGTTACGTGTTTCTTAAAATTAACAGAGATACACATTAAGACATTTGTGTTTTAACTCTGAAATAAGGTCACTTGAGGCATCACAACATTGTTTCCACAAGAGAGTGATCCCAATTCACTCTATAGACACAACTTTTATACAACTATCATCTACAATCGTTAATCAACTAATCGGTTCAACTGATATATAAAAAGTAGAAAGTTAAACAAGTAGGTGCTTACCCCATCATCTCCTATTGAACAAGCAGGTATCTCCACATTTTCCACTGCATTCACAGATGATTCATTTGCAGGAGTAGAGGTGCCACTCTCCATCTTTAATTTTGGTCCAAAAATCCTTGCCTTTTTCTCCTGTAAAAAAACATTGGATACTCAAATACAAGAAGACAGAAAAAACACAGCATAAATTCAATCACATCACCATCAACAAAAATAAAAGGAAAAAAAAAGCCCTGATAGGAACTTCAACTCACCAATCACCCAAAAGCCAAAATTCTATTAAAAATCCACTCTTTTGACTACCAATCAACTGGAAATGAGTGAAAAAAGCACACACAAAACACAAGAGGCAAAAGGGGTAAAGGGTATATATGTATGAGAAAATACAGAGAACTAAGCAAAGGTATGAAGATATCCTTGTGTAATGAATAGATACATGTGTCTCTATATATATACAAGGAAAGTGAGTAACTAGGTGAGCCCGGGTCGCACCGAATGTAACCATCCGTCACACCAAAAATACATACACTGACACGAGTTGTTTGCAGAGGGAAGCTCCCAGGTGTGCAAACCAACCACATGCATCCACGTGGCATCCTCCTGAATGTCTCTGCGTCAGCATTTTGACTGTCCATATCTTCTCTTCACACACAGAGCTTAATTTTTCTCCTTAAATCGTTGCTCTAACAATGCCGTTACACGTTTCTTGTTTCAAAGTTCTCATCTTTCCAACGCCTTTCTACCCCCACGTTATTAATCCATAACAACATTAGTTGCTTGTAGGCTGTAGCCGTCGATCATCAAAAAATGAAAATCCTTTTTTTTTTTTTTTTGTTGGTTCTTGAAAAGGTGCGACCTTTTTGGGGTATCTTCTTCATTGCCGTTAATATACATTGTTGGATTTCAAAGATTGAATAGTAGATATTGTTCATAAAAGCTGTGGAAGTCTTTAAGGGAAGTGGGATTCTTGTAATGTAAATGATTATTTATAGCTTTGCATTAAAGGGAATGAGGACTTATTGTATTGAGTTCATAATCATATACAACAGTCGAGCATTTCAATATTGTATAGTGTAGCTGTTGATATGAACGAGACAAAACTCTATTATAGACATTTCTGTGTATTCAGTGTACTTTACATGGATAGGGAATACATAGAAATGAACATAAGAAAATAAGAAATTGAAAGATTTCGTTGAAATTGTTCGTTTGGAAATTTCAAAAAGATAATCATGTGCTTTCTTCTCCATCTGACCAATAGGCCATTATGCTCATTACTAATGATTTTATTGAAAAGACCGAAGTCATGGTATTTATTTCATTCAAGATTGGGTCTCTCTACCAGGTGTTATACCCGTTGCTTCAGGAGGTATTCTCGTTTAAAATATGCCCGCTCTAACCGAGATCTTTGGGGATGATTCTGTACTACAGTTTGGTGGAGGAACTTTAGGCACCCTTGGGGTAATGCCCCAGGTGCCGTAGCGAATCGAGTCGCTCTATAAGCATGTGTACAAGCTCGTAATGAAGGACGTGATCTTGCTGTTGAGGGTAATGAAATTATCCGTGAGGCTAGCAAATGGAGTCCTGAATTAGCCGCAGCTTGTGAGGTATGAAAGGAGATCAGATTTAATTTTAAAGCAGTGGATACGTTGTATCTGTTTAAGTCATAATTACCTTTTATTCTCTTAGTTGAATTGAGTTCATAATCACAGAAATAGTATATACAAAAGTTTGGGACCGCACATTAATGAAAAAAAATAGAAAAAAACAAAAACAAAAAAATTGGACCACATATTAAACTTTTTCGGGGATGTGTGGAGTATTTAGGATCCGTTTGGATTGAAGGAAATAAATAGAAAGGAAAAGGAAAGATAGTATGATTTTATAAGAAAGGAGATGGAAGGAGAGATTGCAAAATTTATTTTGAGTGTTTGGATAAACTGTATTTAAAATGAAATGAAGGTTTAAAAGTGTGTTTAGAATGTCAATGGAGAATAAAAGGTAATTATGAACTCAATTCAACTAATTATGAGTTTTTGTGTATACTATTTCTGTGATTATGAACTCAATTCAACTAAGAGAATAAAAGGTAATTATGACTTAAACAGATACAACGTATCCACTGCTTTAAAATTAAATATGATCTCCTTTCATACCTCACGTCCAATTTTAGACATTAGGTTAGTGAGTTATTAGTATTAATTTTAAGGTTATTTAAGTAATTATATAAAAAAATAAAATTGAAGAGGTAATTATAAAAAATATTTAAAAAATATCATTTCCTTCCAAATCTTGCTGAAAATGGACGGAAAGCAGAGAGTCTACTTTCTATTAGATCATTTCCTTTGGTCTCCCTCCTTCGTCTTTCTTTTTCTTCTCATATTGACATACCAAACACCTCAATTAAAATCAGCCCAAACTCTTTCTTTTCTTCTCCTCCATTTTCATTCAATCCAAACAAACCCTTAGGTGTCTTTATCATTTTCCTTTCAATATACCTCAACAAATTGGGAAGTTATTGTGTGGTGTCTCCACACAATATGATAACCATGCATACTGGCATCTGAGCCACACGGCTTTTATTCTCATATTTAAACCGCGCTGGTTATGATCGTTTTACTTCATCTCAAATTCTCTCACCACACAATAACTTCCCCAACAAATTGACATATAATGGCATCACATCAATACTCAGATACTCACATGACAATTTGATTTTTTTAGATTCGATTATATGGTCTATAATTAATTTTAAAAAGCTCGAATGTACACTAAGGATGTATCATAATAATAATGAAGAAAAATTATTTGGTAAGATGAAAATTTTCATCATCCTAATAACTTATTCACAAAATTCATCTATGTGAAATGTTATGACTCTACTGACGAAGTTAGCCTTGAAATGTCATCTAGCTAGGTGATGCAACTGCTACTTACCACCAAGCAATTTTTTATTTTTATTTTTTTGGGGAGGAAAACTACTTACCACATCAAGCTCTCTATTTACTTACCATCTTCTTCATTTAATGATAATAAAATAAAATAAAATAAATGGGGGCGGGTGGGGGCGGGATAAATTGAAGAAGATTTTTATTATACCCGAGGGATGAGATAATTTGAAGAATCATTCAAATGGGGACTTGAATCCAGAAATTACACTTAAATTTTACGCCTATTTTACAAATTATTTGCAAGCATACATGTAGTACTTATTATGTGTAATTACACATTGTGGACCTCTCATTTAACAAAATCAAATCAGGGATTTACTTTCTAAATTATCTCCTTTCAATCATTACTTTCTATGTTTCTCTGTTTGTCATTGCAGTAAAGATTCAAAAAACCTAACATTTTAATAAAATAAATTTTAAGAAAAAAAAAAAAAAAAAAAGGAAACCAAATAAACAGATTCGTGGATGCCATTTTATTTGGTTTCTGTCCACCAACCCATAATTCAACAGAGATTTTTTTATAGTTTATTGTCAATAAGGACATTTACACAATTTCATTAAGCTATGAGTCCAGCTTAACATTTGATAAGTCATTAAGGACAATGACATCATTTAATACCTAAAATACCCTTACTATTTTATTTTCCCAAATTATTCAATATAATCAGTTTCTTTTTCCTAAACCTAAATTCTTGTGCGCTGAATCCCCCTTCTACCTCTCCCCACTCTCAGCCGTCAGCTCCTCCTCCGCTTCCGTCCACCCGCCAAATCGATAATCTAATCATGGTTGTATGAGAGAGCCCTGTTGTGTCTCCACTCGAAATAAATGCTCGTGGTGGTGAATGGGTAAATAAAAAATGGTGAAGAGATTGGTCGATGTAAAAAGGTGCTGACCTTTCGACCCCAATTTTCAGCCTCCTCCGTCTATTTTCCAGTCCGGACACTTCCATTGTGCTCTGTTCTACCTTTACTTACACTTCATCATCTATTACAAGCTTGACGTCTTCGTCCATTTCTGATCTATGAAAGTGTTTCATGCTAATTGAGGATGGCGACATGATCCGATCCGACGATGCTTCTCTTCCCAGCTGGAGGTACTTGTTTATTTTTCCCTTTCGGTTTTAGTACTTTTGTTTCCAAGATCTAATGGCGTAGGGGATTTCATCATCAGTACTCAAGTTTTACCACTTCGATGAACTTGCTTGAGTATACAATATTATACTCATCTATATTTGTTGTTTATATTCATTTGATAATGTTGAAGTCGCCAACACATGTCCATTATAAGAACATATATTATAGATTCATGTTTAACCATTTGCAAAATTGCACCTGTTTCTATGCGAAGTTTACAAGTATATTTGTTTGTATTTACAATACCAATTCATAGTATTCTGATTCGAAATATTTATTTGGTGGTGCATTTGTTGAAGAATTGAATAATGCACTCCTATCACAATTTTGATGTATTCTGCGTTAAATCGAAGAATGACTTCTCTTTTAGTTATTTGTGCTTTCATTCCATTGCCCAATTTGAAGGGAAATTATGGTGTAGTGGTAAAAGTTGTGTCCATTTGACCAATACCAAAATAAATCTGAAAACTTGCTAATGTTAAGCCTGCTTTAGAAGTGCTCTGTTTTTCGCGTTTGATGTATATTCAGAAACATGGCTACTGTTGCTTTCTTATCATGACCTTATCTAAAATTTGAACTAGAAGATTACTGCAAAAAATTGAAATTGTTTTGATATTATCAGGCATTCAATTGTGGTCTTGCTTGCTTGAAGAAAGCCCAGGAAAGGCAAGGCAAGTGATGATTGTGTTTCATCGAATGGAATGCAGGAGGGAGAAGTTGCCCTTGGAGCATTGGATGTAAGCATCTAAGAAATACGCGGATTTGAAGGCCGACCTTATTAGAAATGAACGGCATCTTTTGAAAGAAATGGGTTTACATTTGTCATGTGGAACATCCTCATAAATTTATTTCAAATTATCTTGCAACCTTAGAGACACCTGCTAAGGTGACGCAAGAAGCCTGGAATCTTGCAAATGACAGCTTATGGACAACATATGCATGAGATTGAAGAGTGAAGTTGTTGCTTGTTTAGTCATTTATGCAGCTCCACGTAGATTTCAAGTACCCCTTCCTTAGGATCCTCCTTGGTGGTTAGCTTTTTATGCTGATAAATCAGGGATTGAAGAAGTGAACTAAGAAGAGAAAATGTTTTGAACTCAATAAAAAACAGTGAACCATAGTATTTTTATTTGAAGTGAAACAGTGAACCAGATTGTAAAACAGTGAATTAGTGTGTTTTGAACTCAATGAAAAACAGTGTTTTGCTAAAGCTAAGTCACAACCTTGCAATCGGGAAGAATATAGTTGAGATCATTGTTGAGATGAACTAAAATAGTGAACTACGACAAAAGTGAATTAAATTAACAGTGAACTACAAAAACTGAACTCGCAAAAAAGAACTACAAAAACAGAACTCGCAAAATAGAACTCATGTGAATTAATAATAGTAAACTTCAAATGGTTAACTATAATAGTGAACTACAATTGAAAACTCATAAAAGTGAACTTTGGTTTGAAATGAATTAGTAATATGAAATATGTGTGAAACAGTGAACCAGAGTTTATTAAACATAACAAAAAATAGTGAACCAGAGTGTTTGGAACACAATTAAAATAGTGAACCAGAGTATTTTCTTTAGCTACAAAGCAAGTGAAGTGAACTATAATCAGTGAACCACAAACGGTGAACTGCAAATAGTGAACAACAAAAAAGTGTTTGAGATGAACCAAAATAGTGAACTACAATAGTGAAATATAAAAGTGAACTCGCAAAAGTGGATTGGGAAGAATAGAGTGGACATTGATACCCAATAACATTGTAGTACTACATTGATACATTAGACCCGATCATGAAAGTGGATAAGAACATGTCGGCATGTATGCTCAGGTGTAAAACATTGAACTAAAAATAGTGAACTCACAAAAAGAACTCAAAAAGTGAACTAACAATAGTAAAAACTTCCAATGGTTAAGACAACAATTGAATTACAATTATAAACTCCCAAAAGTGAACTTTTGTTTGAAGTGAATTAGTAATGTGGAGTAGGTGTGAAATAGTGGAATGTTTTAAACTCAATGAAAAACAAATGAACCACAAGAATTTGAACTAATAATAGTAAACTTTCAATAATGAACCACAAACATTGAACTAGCAATAGTAAATTCAAACAGTGAAATAGCAATAGTAAATTCAAACAGCGAACTACAAAGTGAACTACAAAAGTGAACTCGCAAAAAAGAACTCAAAAAGTGAATTAATAATAGTAAATTTCCAATGGTTAAATGCAATTACAAACTCCTAAAAGTGAACTTTGGTTTGAAATGAGTTAGTAATGTGAGGTAGGTGTGAAACAAATGAACCGAGTGTTTTGGTAAAGCTAAGTCACAACCTTGGATGCGAGTGCAATGGATTGGGAAGAATAGAGTTCAGATCATTGTTAAGATGAACTAAAATAGTGAACTACAACAATAATAGAATTACAATAACATTGAACTATAAACACCAAGCGAGTATTTTGAACTCAATTAAAAACAATGAACCTAAGTGTTTTGAACTCAATAAAAACAATGAACTGAGTATTTTGCTAGATACAAATAGTAAACTTCCAATAGTCAACCACAAATAGTGAACTACATATAGTGAACATGCAAAAAGAACGCAAAAAAATGAACCAACAATAGTAAACTTCCAATGGTTAACTACAATAGTGAATTATAATTATAAACTCCTAAAAGGTAACTTTGGTTTGAAGTGAGTTAGTAATATGAAGTAGGTGTGAAACAAAGTGAACCAGTGTTTTGAACTTAATTAAAAGCAAAGGAACTGCAGTATTTTTTGCTAAAGCTAAGTCACAACCTTTGTTGCAGCTGCAATGGATTGGGAATAATATATTTGAGATAATTGTTTTTTTTATTGGGATTTGAGATAATTGTTGATATGAACAAAAATAATGAACTACAACAACAGTGGATTACAATAACAATGAACCACAAACAGTGAATTACAAATAGTGAAATACAAAAGTGAATTAGCAAAAAAAAACTCAAAAAGTGAACTAACAATAGTAAACTTCTAATGATTAACTACAATTATAAACTCCGAAAAGTGAATTTTGGTTTGAAGTGAATTAGTTATGTGAAATATGTGTGAAACAATGAACCAAAGTGTTTTGAAATCAACGAAAAACAGTGAACCAGAGTATTTTGCTAGCTAATAGTGAATTAGTAAAACGAGTTTCGAATAATGAACCATAGTATTTTGCTATAGTTAAATCACAATTTTTGTTGCATGTGCAATGGATTGGGAAGAATATAGTTCAGATCATTGCTGAGATGAATTAAAATAGTGAACTACAACAATAGTGAATTACAATAATGCTGCACCACAAAACAGTGAACCAGAGTGTTTTGAACTCAAATAGTGAACACAAACTATGAACTCGCAAAAATGAACTCAAAAAGTGAACTAACAGTAGTAAACTTCCAATAGTAAACTCCTAAAAGTGAACTCACAAAATGAACTCAAAAAAGTGAACTAACAATAGTAAATTATCAATAATGAACCACAAATAGTAACTACGCACTGTGAACTACAAAAGTGAACTCGTAAAAAAGAACTCAAAAAGTGAACTAACAATTTTAAATTTCCAATGGTTAATTACAATAGTGAACTACAATTATAAACCCCTAAAATTGAACTTTGGTTTGAAATGAGTTAGTAATGTGAAGTAGGTATGAAATAGTGAACCAGAGTGTTTTGAACTCAATTAAAAATTATGAAACGGAGTATTTTGCTAGCTAATAGTGAATAATTAGATTTAAGGATCAGAGTTAGCCAATAACATTGTATTACTACAAACATTGGACCCAATCATGAAAGTGGACAAGAACATGATGTCATTTATGCTTAGTTGTGAAACAATGAACTGTGAGTGTTTTGAGTTCAATGTAAAACAGTTGAACCAGTATATTGCCACTAACATTGAACAAGTAGATTTGAGCATGGGAGTTAACCAATAACAGTGAATTAATACATTGAAACATGAGACTCGATCATGAAAGTGGACAAGAATATATACCATCATATATGGTTAGGTGTAAAATTGTGAACCGAGTATAATGTTAGCTAAATATTCAGGATAGCGAGTTGTGATACTAAGTGCTCATTAGCTTTGAAATGAACAGTCTCATTAACAACTGCACTTTAATAGTGAACTAACAATAATAAAATACAAATAATGAACTCACAAAAATGAATTCAAAAAGGAACTAACACTAGTAAACTTCCAACAATGAACCACAAACACTAAACGCGTGAACTACAAAAGTGACCTCATAAAAAAGAACTCAAAAAGTGAACTAACAATAGTAAACTTTCAATGGTTAACTACAATAATGAACTACATTTATAAACTCCTAAAAGTAAACTTTGGTTGAAATGAGTTAGTAATGTGAAGTAGGTTTGAAATGAGTTAGTAATACGAAGTAGGTGTGAAACAGTGAACCAGAGTGTTTTATCATTCACTTTCAACATGGTATAATATCAACACAATGAGACATTTTGTGTCTTCTTGAACATTATCAATGTGTTCAATAAGTTTCAAAATCTCTAAGAAGCTCTTTTGTTATGCATCTTTTGACCATTTTGTTTGAGCCAAGTTGAGAATTTCAAACAGATTGATGTGAGAAAACTTAAGCCATTCGCTTCAATGTATATCAGTTCAATGATGAAACCAAGGAGTAAATTTGATGAATTTTCATTACTGATGGCAAATCGAGTTTTTACATAGAGAAATAAGAAGAAGCCACTAATTAAGAGAATACATAAAAATGATACATCAGACTATAAACATTAATCTATTGAATACTCTTTGGTCTAAACACACTGATACACATTGGCTTTATTACTCCCGAGTCTTCATGTTTGATCTCCAAATTGCACCCAAAAATTGTCTAAAATTCCCTTTCAGCTAGTGTAACCCCATTCTTCACTTGTAGGAAGAATCACTTATTCCTTGCCAAATGCAAAACACCCAGTCACTTGTAGCTTAACAACTACATACAAATAATAAACTAAATCCACAGAATAAATTCCTTGAAAAAAACATTGAACTTACAAAAATTCGATGACGATTTCGGAACAGGCGCATTCACTCGACAAAAAATAGACAAAATTCAAGAGCTGCCTACTTCTCAACAACATCATTGTAGAAAAGCATCACTTGTAAGATATATAGCAAAACAAAAATTTCCATAATCATTGCCTGAGTAAAACTCCAGAACGCTGAATCACATGACAAGAAGCACCTCAAACTAATCCAAAGCAACTCAGATGGGTATAACATATGAATTTCTTGTTTCTTTTACACTCAATACAACTCCATAATGCTCAAACTGTCTTCATCACCAATTACTGAAAATCTTGCTATCACACAAGCCAAAGAGACCTTGCAGTTTTACGCAATTTTAGAAACAAAATCAAGAAAGAAACAAGATAAAGCGAAATAAGAACAAACCAAAGTCTAGTCCATCGGCGTGGGTAGTCTTCATGTTTTCACCCCTATCCAGCGAGTGAGAACTATTAGCACCGCCAATGTCCTTAAACTTCTTAAAATACGCAAATTCCGACATTTTTGGAGCATCCGCTGCATAATTTGAAAAGAATTCCACAAATCGATTCAAATTATTGCATTAACCAGCGGGCCAGATTATTGAATTGCTCTAATAATTCAGCAAGCTTATGAAATTAGTGCATTCCGTCCAAAATATACAATGAACCCTAAAAAAACAAATAGATTACCTGGAGGCCTGTGCCTTGAGGAATCGCCGGAGATGGGGTCATCGGAGAAGAGGAATCATGAGGGATCGATCAATGCATTTGAGGGATAGAATCGCTGGATCGATCAACGTAATTCAGCGTGTGTTTTCAATAATGTAGTGGAAGGGTAATATTGTCCATTCAATTTAAAACTTGTCCTTATTGACTTATGTAATTATATTTGTCCTTAATGACTGTTGAAATTGTAACCGTGTCCTTGAGAGCATTTCTCCCATTTTTTTATTGTACCATACCGTCAGATGGATGTCATTTATATAAAAAGACAGATTATGTTACCCTCTTTTTATACATATATCACACATCTAATAATACAGTGCATTAAACAGAGTTTATACAATAATTTTCCGTAAATCACACCGCCGAGTACGGAGTACATATAAATATAGGTACAACAAAAGAACAAATGAAGCAGGATTTGATGAAATTCATGCTACTGTTTAATAAATTTACACACCCATTTAGCTAATAACTTTTTTACAGTAACAAATTAAAGTTAGTATTTCTAATAGCTATACATTAATAGCCCAAACAGACAATCAACATTAACTACTACAAAATTTTGAGACAATATTGAAGAAAAAAACCCTTTTGCTTGACCTTTTCATTGAAGATTCAGACAGAAACTTTAACTCATTCATGCTAGCTTTCATGATGGTCCGAGATAGTTCCTTCTGACGATACTGCATCATCATCGTTCTCGTCGTCATGCTGCTTAGCTCGAGAAGGATCTGACTGAGTTTTGCTCGAATCTCGACTACTTGCACTTTCAGATTTTACGATTGTCTCCTCCATTGGAACTTCACCACAAGCTTCATCAACGTGTAATAAGCTTGGACATTCTTCCTGCTCAAGAACAGCCTTAGGCGCAGGAGGAAGCATACTTTCAAGACATGGATCCTCATCCTCCAACTTTATCATTTCTGGAGAGGTCGTTTCCTTTTGTACAACCGAGTTGGTGTTAGGCGATGAATTGTTCATATCTGGGGTTGGAAGGGTACTATTGGAATTGTTTTCAGTCTCGCTAGGTAGGCGGCTCTGATAAGCTGTGCTAGTTTCTGCAACATCTTGTCCTCCTTGTTCAGCTTTATGTGCTTTTCTTTTCTTTTTTCTTTTAAAGTTTTTTCTTGGATCCAATGGCATTGTAGGAGGTGGTTCTGGGATAACAAATGGAGGAAACTTGAAATTATCTTCCCCGTATAACAACCGAACGGATTGAGCTACTGCAGAAACATTCGGTGGCAGATCAAGAACAGGAGTTTCTGAAGGAGTAGTGTTCACTACCTGACGTAGCCAATGAGGCAAATTATCCTTGGAAGAAGAGGTACCCTCAAGTTCAACAACCATTTCTTTTCCTTTTGAAAGAATTGCTTTCTCAACTTGGTTAATTTCAGCAGGCAATGCCGAACCAGCTGATTCGCCGTTTCCTATGTTGCATTGAATATCAGACAGCTTACCATATTTATCAGTATTCCGTGAATCTTCCTTTCCCCGTAATCCAAAAGTCCTTGAGCTAGAGGGCATTTGTGCATCAGATGGTCCAGCTGGAAAGTCCCCACCAAAAGGTAAAAAGACTGGAACTTGATGATGATTTTGAAGACCAAGAGGATGGAATGATTCTAAAAGTTTCAAAGACGACGGCATATCACCCATACCCATGCCCATGCCCATGCCCATGCCCAGTTTCATGTCTGTAAGATGGCTTTGAAATTTCAATGGCCCATTAAATTTACTACCATGTAAAGCCCTTGCCATCATTTCATCAGAGAATCCAGATAATGAAGACGACTTTGTGGGATTGTTCTGTTTTGGCGGCGATAATCCTGATGGAAGATCCAATATCTTAAGCTGCTCTTCCTCCCATCTTGTTGACAAATTTTCAGCAGTTCTATATTTCGAAAATTTTAATCGCGGGTCTCGTAACATTGCATCCCAGTTGCCTCTCCCATGTCTTCTGACACCAATCCAGAGGTAATCTAGTTCATCTTCAGACCAAATATCCATTTTACTTTTATTTTTACCTCTGACCATGTTGTTTAATCCAGGTCCAGTCCGCATCATAATGTTCTCGAGCACCTTACGATGATTTTCAGGAAACGAAGAAAATGGATGAGGAAGTGGACTTGAACCTAAAGGAGCTTTCTCTTGGACTTGATGGTTAAACCTAGGTGCATCTTGAGGAAAGAACTTGAGATTCGAGAACAAGGGCATTGTCGGTAGTTCATTAAGATTTGTCTTAGCATCTGTAATCTTCGGTCCCAAGGATAAACCAGGAAAAATGTCATGTGGTGCTTGGGGAAGATTTTCAGGCGGAAATGGATATCTAGGGAGCATATTGTCATCAATAGGTAATCTAGGAAACGGTAGCTTCCCTCGAGGATTGGAAAACATGCCGGAATTTTGACCATGGTCAAGTTGACCTTTTCCTTTTCCATCAGCCTGTAAATGCTGCAAGAACGCAATAATGTTAGTATGTGTATACATGTAAAGGTGATTGTAGAAAAATGTATGTGTTCGTGTATGAGAGAGAGAGAGAGAGAGAGAGAGAAAGAGACGTACAGGATTAGATGCAAGATAAACATCCTGAATGCAGTTGTTTAGTCGCTTTTGGAAACCATCAAGTGAAAGATCTGCCATCCTCCGTCTGCCTGAAAAGCCTGGGGGGTGTTTTCCAGTGCCAATTTCCTCTGAGGTTCCCAAGTCCGGCATCATATTAAACGGAAAATCAGGGCCCACCTTATGCAGGAGGGTCTGTCGATTGTATGGTCTCGAGAAGCTTCTCTGAAGTGTCTCCATTTGACTAGCATTAGGAGCACACAGTCCCAGTACAGGGGACAAATGGTTGCTAGTGCCCTGTAATAAATGCTCTTCGGATTGTTTGACAGGAATATCCTTGGATATTTTCCCGGATCTTACATCAAAGTCAATCTTGTCCTTTGAGCCTTCATTTATTTGTTCAGGTGCCAACGAGGTTTTCTCTTCGAGCTGAGTTAACATGCCGGGCTCATGCTTTCCATCTTGAGGATCTGGAGTGAATTGAGGATGTTCTTCACTTGCATTTCTCTTTGCCAATCTTTCCTTTTGTCTGGCACGAAGCTTTGTACTACAACCCAAGCAACAAAAACAAATACAATGCTCAGATTAAGCATGAAGAAAGAGAATTTAGGACCCACAATACTAGTTACTCAGCTTGAAATATAAGACCAAGAATAATGCTAAATAGATTCAAAAAGATAGAGAGAAAAAACAGGGCCTTTAAATGCACCACACTTGTATAGAATGAGTACATGTTAATTGCAGTTTAAGGCATATTATAATACATCATCCTTTCATATAAAAGAGAAGTAATAAAATAAGAACACAACTCACTATTTTGTTTTCAGGGCACGTCCAGCAGGAGTGTAAACTCGCTCCGGTTCTGGTTCCGGCACTGGCTCCGGTGCCTCCTCTGCTGCATTCTGCATAATCACATTTTTAAAATTAGTCCAACTCTATAGTTTTGCACACAAGATTCAGAATGGGCGGCAAATTATGTCATGAGGATTTGGGGGTGGGGGTGGGGGTGGATGGGGGGGTCATATCTCAGAGGCATCATGATCTCAGAGGAAACCAAATGATTGCAAACGAGATGGTGGTTTAAGTTAACACGCTAAATAGTATCAACTCACGGTTTCTCTCTACAAATTCAAACTTACTCTCAGCTTGCCACCTCACAAACGCCCCATCCCACACCACTCTCACCAGATGCAAAGAGACGTTCACTAGTGCGTGTATATATAATTGTACATGTATTTCAGTACCTCAAACAACATTCCACTAGCATTGGCAGCATATGCTTCTCTATAAGAGACGGCTTTCCTCTGGCGCTTTCCTCGACCAAGAGCTGCTTCTTCCTCACTCTGGTACTTTTTCCATCTAACATTAAAACAAACAGAAACTCATAACCATGAAACAAAAATGTGATGTTGAAACTAGCTGTACCACATAATTCACAATTAACATATTTTAAAGCTATGTGAAGATTTATCTCTTGAATAATCAGTTCACCTAATAGACAAATGCACACTTCAGTATGATTCTGTACATAATCTTGGGATCAAAAAGCTTTTGTTTGCATCTTTTGAGTTTACAACTTCAGATTTATCCTATAAAAAACTTGATAAAACAGAAGGCTTTAGTGATGTTCTGAAAAGTATTCCCAATCTGGTACCTTCCAACCAAATCATAATATACTCATATACTGTAATCGATTCAGCAAAGTAGGCATTACAAAAGTCGAAAAAACAATTTTCGAGCTAGTTTGGAACCGGAGAATAGGAGCATAAAGGAAAAATAAACAGACTAGTACATAATACACTAATCTCACAATCTTAGTGCAATCTTTTCACTTTGAGTGATCCAAAGAATTACTGCAGATAACAACGGTTTAATATAGAGGTCCTGCTTTTGTCCCCGATCCTAGGTCAACTTATGGCACATTGAGTTAAACAGCATCTACAAGCAGTTTTTCTAGTTTATTACTCTTAAATAGATTTGAGTTCACCGGTTCTGGTTTGCACATTTCAAGATGCATTTTTAAATAATCATATGCGTTTATCAACTCCCTTTGCCAGCTTCCTTTCCCGCTACTTCAAATAATCAAATTCTCAAAGTAACAGCAGAAAGAGGCAACAAAAGTACAGGAAAACGGAAATCAATTAGAAAAGTAAAGTGCACGGCAAAACAGAAAAGATTAAGGCCTTTGTTACCTCACTCGCAGAAGTCTGTCCCATTCATTTTCATCAACACCAACTGAATTATCCTCTTTCTTGGTATTTTGTGAAGATATATTGTCCATTGAAATAGGTGCTACAGCTCCAGCTTGTTCATCTGTTGTTTCATCGTTCCACTCCACTGCCTAAAGACATCACAAACAATGGGCCCTCATTTAATGATTTGGAGCAATATCATTAACAAAATATTATAGTATTACCCACTAAAAAAAGCTTTACTATTAAACAGAACATCCATAACTAGAGCCAAATTGGTGTGTATCGAACAAGAAAGAAAATCAAGTCGAATCATACCTTCACTGAACCAAGCATGTCATTCTCTGATTCAGCTTCAGCATGATCTGGATAGCCAAACTGAATATCTGAGCGGTCAAGCAATTTCAAAATAGCAATCTCGTCCCAAACAATCTTGTTGCTCCCATCTGTACATTTATCTGTGTACACATCACCAAGACTACCAGTTCTCTTTCTTTTATGATCTGTGTCAACAAGTGCTTCGTCTTTTCCAGTGATTTCATCTCCATTATTTTCCGTCACATTTGACGAATCTGTAAAAAGCTCTTTCGTTCCCCATCTCAGAATGTCTTCTACCTCCTTTTGGGAACCAGACTTATTCACAAAAAGTTGATCAAGCATCAATTTCTTCTTAGCAAGTTGCAAGATACGTTCCTCAACGCTAGCACGGACAAAAAGCCGGTAAACCAGAAGTCTGTTTGACTGGCCTATCCGATGTGCCCTGTTCATTGCTTGGATATCAGCATGTGGGTTGAAGTCAGAATCATATATAATGACGGTATCAGCAGTTGCAAGATTGATCCCAAGGCCACAAGAGCGGGTTGACAACAGGAACACAAAGCGGCTTCTGTCTTGATTAAAGCGATTGATTGCTATTTGACGATCAGCCACTGATACTGATCCATCTACTCTCTCATATGTCTTAGGTCCGAATTCAATGGTCAAATAATCCTCCAAGATATCGAGCAACTTAGTCATTTGTGAAAATATAAGGACCCTATGACCTTCTTTGAGTAGCATCTTAAGCATAGAATGCAACAAGGTTAACTTTGCTGAAGCCTTTATCCTCATTTCGTGAAGAAATTCCAGTGATCCGGATTCAGGCTCAGTCCCGGGTATAAGGTAAGGGTGATTACAAACCTTCCTCAATTGCATCACAATATTCAGCATTGATTGATGCGCAACACCCTTCCCTATGTTCCGTAAAACCTGATAATTCTTTGTGAGCATCGCACGGTAGTATTCAGCCTGAATAGTTGACAACTCAACAGGAACCATTCGTTCGGTTTTAGGGGGAATATTCTGCATGGCATCTTTTTTAAGCCTCCGAAGCATGTGTGGTGCAACAAGCTTCTTCAACTCCTCAACTTTTTCAGAAGTTTTGAGATCGCTAAACTTCCCTTCGAATAAAGACAACGAAGGAAATGAAGCCGGTTGCAAGAAATTCAAAAGATTATACAACTCACCAATATTGTTCTGGAGAGGAGTTCCGGTCAGCAGTACTCGGTGTTGGAAAGAAAAGGAATTCAGTAGACTAAAAAGTTTGCTGCTTGAGTTTTTTAAGCGGTGCCCTTCATCGACCACAAGAACTTCCCAGGGTACTCCACGAAGGTGCGTGGAATCAGCCAAGACCATTTCATAGGTTGTCAGAAGGACATTGAATTTGTACGATGTTTTCTTTATCCCTTTGCTTGAGTCACTCCCTTGCCATTCATATTGCCGAATCATGCTTCTTGCTTTCGCGGATCCATGATATTCAACAACGTTGAGGTTTGGAGCCCATAACGAAAACTCAGCCATCCAATTGGGCATTGTGGAAAGAGGAACAAGAACCAGACAAGGCAACCTAACATTGAACTCGAAATTTAAGGATGAAATAAAAGCACAAGCTGACACTGTTTTCCCCAGCCCCATCTCATCAGCAAGTATAACATTTTTCGATTTGTGCCAACATTTACGCAACCAATTCAGTGCTTCTAGCTGATGTGGAAACAACGCGCCTCCTTGCAGCTCCTTAGGTTGCTCAGACAGTGTAGGTATCTCACTTAGAGGATCACCCTTTATCTTCTCTAAATCATCTTTTGCTTCGTGTTTCTGAAGAGCTTGCTGTTCAAAATGCTTATACAAGTCGATCAAATGGAAGGAATTTGCAATGACTGGTTCGTCTATTCTTTCCCAAGTGCATTCATCATAAGGCAGGCCCGTCCATTTTACAAAGACAACGTCTTTACCATCACCGGAAGGCCGAATAGCAATAACCCGCTGAGGTTTTTTCCACCGCTCCTCACAAAGATTTATTATGGTCATACCGTACTTTCCCCTGTAGTTATCATACTTTCTTTTTGCCAACACTTTCAGCTCAGACTCAGGGATCCAAGTATTGTGGACATGGGATTTTCCAACCCACTTCACAAGAAACTCATAAGAGATTGCTACTTGATTTGACGGAGAGGGTTCGGGTAAAACCGACTCCATAACCTTTTCAGATATGTTATTTTGGGCAACATCTGTTTCTGCCTCCGTCGAACCTTCATGTTTGCGAAATTCACCATCTTTTGAACCGCTGCTATCTAAATTGTCATTCTCCACCTTCCTCAGGGAGTCTCCAAGATTCAAAGAGAATTCCTCTGTGTTTCTGCAATTCGGAGACTCTAAACCAGCAGAAACAACATTCTTGTTCGTCAAATCGATCTCAGTTGATTCTTTACACTCTTTCGCCGCAGTTCTTTTGTATACTTTTAACCCGTTCTTTATAGAAGCTAATTCTACATTTTCTTCTCCATTTGAATAATTCTCAATATCTTGAGACTCCTCTGTTATTTCTTCCTTAATGATTCCATTTGAACACGTAGCAGTATTTTCCTGGGACGATTTGTTCAAAACTTCCCCTTCTTGTAAAGCCTCTGTAGTTGCTTCTGTTACATCCACAACTGGAATTTTATCCGAGGAAGATGCCTTTTGCCCTTGCACGCAACCCAAAACACGATCAACCTGCATAAAGTATACACAGTAAAGTAAGCAGACAAATCACTGCAAGTTAGAAGGGGTGCGTGTATGTGTGTGTCTTATCAACTTACCTGAGATTGTAATTTATTGTGGTATTAGAGAACAAGATTACGAATCAAATGCTACTCCACTTAGAAAGTACCATTTATAACATCAAACCTCTCATTTACCATAAGGCTTTACCATTTATAGCATCAAACCTCTCATTCATCTGATTCGAAAGTACATAAGATTCAGAAAACCAAAAATTTCCACAGATAAGCATGGTAAGGTCATAATGACAAATTTTTCTCGTTAGAAAATAAGCATCGATCGACGGACAACAGTAATAGCATCTTCAGAAACAAACATGTTCATTCAGTTCCATCACTTAGATAGATTTATGCGGACTTATGTGAATGGTTAGTAAAGGAACAAACACTGACGTAAAAGATTAAATTGCAAAGCAGAAATCGATACCTCATCCTTTGGCTGGACATCATCAGTATCTTTTGCAACAGTGCCATCTGACAGCTTAGTAGAAGCCTCACGGTCAACCTTTTTAGTTTTTACTTGTAATTTGATGGTCTTCGGACGAGCAACAGCTCCTTTGTCTTCAGAATTGCAAGTTGTACTGACAGACTTAACTGTTTTCTGCTTTTTTTTACCGGTAACAATGATCAGTTTGTGTCTTTTTTTGGCTTCTAATGCCAGGACAGGCCTAGATCCTCCAACTGATCTCCTTTTACGAGGTAATTTATTCTTTGTTTCCACAGCTTCTTCACTCGTGTTGATAGTTTTAAACTTCAATGAAGGTACGACTTCCTCACAAGCAGGAAGACGTTCCTCGTCTGCACATGTCTTCGAAACAGAAACTTCATCTGCATTTACAACCGATTTCCTTTTACGAGGCAATTTATTCTTTGTTTCCACAGCTTCTTCACTCGTCTTGACAGTTGTAAACTTCAATGAAGGCAAGACTTCCTCGCTAGTAGGAAGACATTCCTCGTCTGCGTGTATCTTTGAAACGGAGACATCATCTGCATTTACATGGGACAAACTACCCTCCACCAAACCGTCCTTGCATGTTTGACTTGGTTCTATGCAGCAAGATGAATCATTAGAGGAGTTCAGCTTCTTTTCAACTATTTCCGTCTGAGGTGAAGACGATAACTTCTCTTTGCTTGAAGACCGTTTCTTACCCATAACAGGGCCATCAAATATACGTAATGGCTTGTTATTCTGAGCTGACTTATTTGAGCTTTTGGATTTTCCATTAGTAACTTTTGTTCTTGCTCGTTTCGAGATGGGATCTGGATATGCGGCCTGCTCAGGTTGCTCGTTATTGGCACAGCATTTTGGGCATTCCCACTTCCCAGTTGGAATACGCTTTAAGGTAAAATTTAGGAAAATTATAATCATGATAGAAGAGATCAAATGAACTAAGTTCGAATATTAGGAAAGCTCATAAGGTTAAACAAACTGAACCTACCTTAAGTGGAGGATCCAAGCAATCTAGATGATAGGTCCTTGGACAGCTGTCGCAGCAAAGCAGATCGCCTCCAAGATCACAGACATCACATTCAAAATAGTACTGGACAATAAAGGAAATTCACTTAGCGAACGAAACATGAAGCTAATATTGCTGTTAATTCGAGATTTCGAATTGAGATAGTATTTCCACAATTGACATATGATATAAATGAAAAGAAAACTACCTCCCATAAATGCATGAGTCAAAAATTAAAAATGTTTCAAGAACACGGCGATAAAGAAAGTAAGCTATTATACAAACAAGGAAGCAAATCAGCAAATTTCAAATGACAACACCTCTCAATGCAAAAAATCATTTATTTCGACTTTGAAGTTCATTAATCTATCACCAACTCTTTCCTATAACTTCCCATTCAAAAACAAGAAACGATATATATAACGGTAAACAGTCTTAAACGAACTAACCCCGTCATTTCCTTTTCTCTTGCTAGAAGAATGAACTTGGGTTGCCTCGATTCCGGGACTATGCCTAGATGAGTCATTTGATTGAGAGTCCATAGCCATGGAATCGCTTTCTTTCCCATTGGATACATCTAGACCCAACGGAAGCCGTCTTCTTTTGCCCTTCAAAACCCAGTTTTTGTGAAGCACCTCACTAGCCATTGATGCCAATTCCTTCATCACTGCATGCAAGAAAGTACCATAACAAAAGCTTCAATCACTGACGTGCTAAACAATGTCCACATTCCTCTTTTCCAGCACAATTCTTCAGCACCTACACATGCTCAGCAATCAAGAACTACCCATATCAAAAACAAACACTAAAACACACATAAAAAGTTCAAATCAATTCACCCAACCACAAAAACAAAAAATCAGTTGAAAATAAAGTATCCAAGATAGCCCAGATAGCATTTTACACATACCAGTCATCCAAATGGATCGAACCCCTTTGAAATCGCACAAAAATACAGGCTTGAAGCTATCAAATCAACAGGAGAGAGCCAGTCAAATTGGGAAAATAGAGAAAAAGAGGGCTAAAGGGGTTAGGGTATATTGGATTTTGACAATTACGAGAAGGATGAGAGAGAAAGCTAAAATGCTTTTAGAGAGAGAACGTAAGAAAGGAAAGTGTTTGCAACTAAACTACAAATACGGGGGCCGACGGAAAGGTCATAGGTATCACACACTGACCTGTGGGTTGTTGTGGAGAGAAGAGCCATGACTTCTAACCAATCAAATTCTTCCACCTGGCAGCATCCCCAGCATCGTGCCTTTTTTCCCTCTCTATGCTTCCTCATTCTTTTCCCCTTTTTTTCAATTCTTATTACACCATTCCCTGCTAATCCAGAAAGAAGCATAGCCATCAGCTTCGATAAATCCTCTGAATCATAGTAAAGATTAGAAAGGCTTTTTTTCTGTGTATACATGATCCCATGTTCTTTTCAAGCTATCAGTTAATTAAATTACAGAACTTTTTTAACGTGTTCTTTATTAACATTGTGATGAAATTCTTGGTGGGTTTGGTTGTTTGGCTACATTTCTTAATCATGGAGCTCAATTCAAGTGATTTTTCATTTTCTTTCTTGTTGTTTTTCTTCTTTCATTCGGCTAAAAATGCAAGCGAATAGTCCAATAGAGGAGAGTAAGTTTAACTTTGTGAATGCAAATTACCCAAACAAGATCAGATAGATATTGCGATATTTTGATACAGATTCGTTCAGTACAGTTGGCTCTGGAAGTTGAAAGTGACAGAGGAAAGTATTCTTGTTATTAATTTATGCTTGATAACCAGAAAAAAGAGATAGAAAAAGGAAAAAAGATCATAATAGCAAAACGTATTTGAAGAACTAGCCTATTGGCTTCATTTGACGCTTTTAAAGTGAATTTGCATCATCTATCTATAGTATCTGACGTATATTTTGGTTGAAGAGTAGTGATACATCCACTGCTCATATTACCACAACATCCTACACAACACAATCAACATCATTCATTTTGTTGGAATCTACTACAACATTTCACTATTTTAATCAATAAAAACTAGACTTGTACCGAAAAGTGCACTACACATATCATTTCCCTTTGGTTGAAACCAGGTATTATTGAAAGACAAACTGTATAAGTTGTACGAAACTTCAACAAGGAATAACTACAAACATATGCACTAGTAGAATATTTAACACAAGGCTAATCTAAATTTTTGGCTTTACGAACAACCTCACATATAAAAATAGTTTTCGGGGGTCTTTGTGCGTCGCTGTCATGTACTTCTTGGTTACGCCGGTAACAAATGCTTTGGACAAGTGCTCGAAAGAGAATTCTCCGAAATTCTATAGTATCATGTTTATGCATATTCACGCTATGACATCTATCGAGCCAATCGAGGATCCAACTAGCTGAATCGAAGCAGTTCCAATGAAATATTTTTTGATGCAACGGTTATATGAAGATTGTATCAAATGACATATACTATAGTCTTTCATTTTTACTCTCTTTCACATAATACGCTTTTATTGTGTGTGAGATGTTAGAAATGAATGGTTGTACTGTATGTCACTTGGTACGACCTTTCCTACGACAGTTGTATTATAAAATTTGTCTAGTTCCAATAGTGCAGATGTATAACATCTCTCTAAATAACACTCACACCATAGCACTTTATACGCACATGTACGTGGGATTCAAGATTCATACCACATTTATAACATGTTCCATTGTCGCTGATATGTCTTGAAGAAAAGAGTTCAACCGTGGATAGGGCCAGGGGTGGTTGCAGGAATTTGGAGATACGGATCGGAAATTTGTCATATTTTATAACTATTAAATTTAGTCTTATATATTATACTTCAATATGGGTCAATACAGATCAATATATAAAATAAACGGGTCAATTCCTTGTAATATTTTTTTACCGGGTCGGCTGACCCATTTCGCTTAAGGTGCAGCCGCCCTGGGTAGGTAACCTCTTTGGATTTGCCATAGAATATTATTACCTTGAAGAGGCATTTGATGGGCCAAGATAGTTTCGAGATGCCGGAGTCCTTCATCAAAGTGAGATTGTGTTGGACATGAGTTTCAAAGTATGCTAAGGTGACGGTAAAATTGCATGAGGAGGTCGGCTTCCATATGAAGTTGCCATGGTTGTCACTATCAATAGCATTTCGTAAAGTCTCAACAGCGTAGCAAATACGACATCAAATAAAAGACAAGGTGGATACAGGCTTGTCAAGGGGTGAGCCATATTTGTGTTTTATAATTTGCACCCGTAATTTATCATGATCAATAAGTAGCTAACACACAACTTGACAGAAAGCGCAATTAATGTCTCGTGCAATACGAACCCTCATACCACCAATTACCTTAGGCCGACAACTAGTTTGCAGAATATAAGGTGTAACGCTCTCTTTTTCATATCATGACCCTAGATAATTTATTCATGAATTGATGACAATCTCTGATGATAGGTTAAAATGAACATACAATAAAATGCCCCATTTTTTTTTTTATGGAAGTCCGCTTTAAGGGCCGAGTTAGTTATAAACGTATAAAGAATGAGATTGATCTTATAATATAAATTGCATCGGAAATTGTGCTTTACTTTGACTAATGTGAGTTTGAGTTCTTGAGAACCTTTGACTTCAAGACTGCACGATGTCCCCAAATTTTCCTAATATAGTTTGTCATTAGGTTATAGAACTAGTAGAAAAATCCTCGATTCCAGCTAAGTACAAATCTGCGTGTTTGTATACGCAGGTAAAATTTTGATTTTTCATTGCTCCTCAAAGCTTAAGATGTTGGGATATAGGTAATTTACATATAATCTCACCTCAACATGTTCCATCGAGTGTGGCCATGTAACAAATAATCTAAATAAACACAGAGCACAGATGCATATAACAGGCATAAAAAAACAACAAGAAAGTGCATTGCTTGAACAATGTTAATGATGATACGATATTGACATCAAATTTTGAACTCTTTACCTTTTTTTCTTCCATAATACATGTTGAATTGTCATATCTCCAAAAAACTAAAATTTTTGGGAGGAATAATAGTTCAATGACTTACTAACATTTACAAATCTATGAATTTATACAGGCTCAACTTGGTGAGCTAAGGGTGATCCCTTATTGAAAGTATTTTGTTTGATTAGAGAGGACAATGATGCAATAAATAGGACGTGGGACAAATTGTCATGGAAAGAGGGGCGTTGTAACTGATTTGATCCGAGCCCATCAGAACCGATTTGAGGAATCAGCTAAAACCTGGGACTTAAACTCGCATTTTATATGAAGTATTTCAAAGGGTCATTACAGCCGGGTCACAAGTTGATCCGAAGGCACTCGAAACTCGTGATCAGATATGTATGATGAGTTGTTGTGTGGATACAATCTTTTTAAAAAAAACAAGGTTGAATGAATAATAAATACATCTAAATGTATCGTTTTCATAAGCGTTGATTATTGAAACGATGTTAAAAGTACGAGATTTTTCTTTCTCGTCAATGTAAAGTTAGATCCAACTCTTATTTTAAGTTCCCTTTTCAAGCAACTTTCATTTGTTTTGAGAAGATTCTCAACAATGTGTAAATTTCTTATTCATTAGAACAGCTTAATAAATCAACATGACTTCCCTTAAAAGCTTCGAATGTGCCTAAGCCATTTTTCTATTCTATTGGTGCATTTAATTTTACCTAAACGATAACTTCAAAATATAAGTCATTTTAATAGTTTTTATGCTGATTAAGAAAATAGATAAATGTTATTATTCTAAAAAAAATTACTAAAATACTCTTTACATATAATAAACACAATAGTTATAAAGTAATAGTAAGTAATTGAATTATTAATATGGGTACGACAGATAAAAATAAAATAATAAACCCTCCATTGTTTTCAGAAAAATGATATAGCTTAAAGGTAAAAAAACAGAACTATCGTAACAACAATTTTGCCTTTAGTTGAGGTTTGGGGTTGGATTATGTAAATGGCCGCATTCTCTCAACAATAAGCGGTCTACAAACAAGTCCACAAACTAAATCATTTAGATATAATTCTCGATATACATCTTTTACAAATAGCATGAGGACATTTCCGTTGGATCCACATTTAAAAAATAAATAAAATTTAATTAAAACCCTTGTAGACGAGGCCCACCAAAAGGAGTGTAGCCGAAGATTGAAAAATACTGTAATGATTTCAACTCCAACAAGAACAAGTAGCATGCGTTACTTATATGGTAATTTTATGTCATTTTCGTAAATAAAAGTACAAAAAATGAATAAGAAGCAATCGGACGAACCAATTGCAAATAATAACCGAGCCCATTTCTGGGCAGCAAAACTGTAAAACCAGTCGAACCAATTGTTTTATCCAACCCAATTAAACCGCCCAAGCACGAAAAATAGAAGGTGCGCTTCAACGAGCCACAGTCGTCATATTATATACTGATAAGTCTGATATACACAGCTCGCCACTTTATACCGCGAAGTAGATTCTCTCTTACGTCGGCAGCTAATTTACCCGGTTTAATTCAAGGTTTACCATCGCTTTCCGGCTGTCGTAATCGGAAGTAAGCCGTTTCCGGCAATCTACGTGGCGGTAGTTTAGTGCCACCTTCTTGCGGCGGAGCACTCGAGAAATTGACCGGCTGAGAAGTTGCGTTTCCAATTATTCACTACTCTTTTTTTCCCCATAGTGCGATCTGGTTTCGTTTTTGCAGGAGTGCGGGCAGACAACAAGTGTGAATTGATTCGAGAAAATTGCGGACGAATTAGGTAATTACTGCTCATATACTGTACTTCATTAATTGGGAGTGTCTTAATGCTTACTGTAATTTTAGTCGTCGCCATTTTGATTACTGATGTTTATTCTGTTGGAAGGCATAGGTGAACATAATTCAACAATTTCTGACCAAATTTTCCGGTTTTCAGTATACCAACTGTCAAAATTTTCAGATAAAAGAATGATTTGGTTGATATCACAACTTAAATTCATTATTACTATTAAGTTTGGGTAAATTTTGTTCTCTTTAGCTTAGGATCCTTATTGATGGTGAACAGATTCCTCCTTGGGTTTACATAAATAATGCGTTCTTGTTGTGGAACGCTACTTTTTTATGAATTGCATCCACGGAGCACTATAGCTTGCTGTGAACTATTGTCCTCACTTTCAAATACGTTGTAAAGTTGTGAAAGTGGAGATATTATCAGACTAGTGTAAACCCATGATATGAAGTGTCTCCTAGTGACTTTTGCTTGATAGTTGGGCCTCTTTCATTTTCCTTCTATACTAAGTTAGTGATCTTTTTTTGATACTCACATGTTGCATCTCTTCTCCCAGATTTGGACGTGTATCCTGGTGAAGTTGAGAATAGTACTGACATAAATGGAAAGATACACAGGGAAAGACGTGATTGATAAACAGTATGATCAGATTGAGCAAAATTTTGAGGGAAGCAGAAATGGGCTTGGTTCTTCTAATCAAAGGTTTTTCCAGGATCCATACAGTTCAATTAACACTAACATAAGACCTCCTGATTTTGGGTATCAACCTGGACCTAGACCTGTTTTGAACTTTTCCATTCAGACTGGTGAAGAGTTTGCTCTTGAATTTATGAGGGACAGGTTCAATCCAAGGCCGCAGTTTATACCAACTGGTCCCGGCACTAATCATATTGGTACAGTTGGCTACATGGATGTAAAAGGGATTTCTGGAGTACTTGGGTCTGAAATTAGAATGGTTGCTCCTCCAGAAAACAATCAAGACTATGGTCATGACAGAAACAATTTTTCTGCAAATCAAGAGAAGGTTTTTCCTGAGCCAGTGTTAGAAATGCGTTCCTCATCAAGAACTGACATTTCTCGTTTGCTTCAACCTCATGGTAATTCTGGTGTTTCAGATAGTTTAATGCCAAAATTGAAATTTCTCTGCAGCTTCAGGGGTAAAATTTTGCCGCGTCCAAGTGACGGAAGGCTCAGGTATGTGGGTGGCGAAATACGCATCATACGAGTAAGAAAAGATATAACTTGGGAGGAGCTTATGCAGAAAGCATTGTCAATTTACAGTGAAACACGGTCTATCAAGTATCAGCTTCCTGGAGAGGACCTTGATGCCTTAGTTTCAGTCTCTTGTGATGAGGACTTGCAGAATATGATTGAAGAATGTGCTGTAATTAAGGAAGAAGGGCCTCCAAAACTTAGGATGTTTCTCTTTTCAGATGCTGATTTGGATGATTCTAATATTGGCCTCGAGAGCATGGATTCTGAGATTCAGTATGTTCTGGCTGTAAACGGAATGGACTTTGGAATAAGAAGGAATTCTTTAATTGTTGGGAGTACATCAAGAAATAATTTGGAAGGCATGGTTAGATCAAGTATTGAAAGGGAGTCCGCTGGAGATGCAGCTGGTTTAACAGGGATAAATTTTGGAAGAGCTGTGGATGATGTACCCCCAACTGGTCAGTACTCCCAGCCAGCGGTACGAAATTCATCACAGCCTTTTGAGGCTAATGCACCTCGTGACATGGCCAACATGTTAACTACAGAGGTGGTAGGGCATCCGTTACCCACTTACCAACCCAGAGAAAGTTTCTCCCGTGCAGATGGGAGAGCTGTGGATGATGTATCCGCAGCTGGTCAGTACCCCCAGTCAGCGGTACAAAATTCATCGCAGCCTTTTGATGCTAATCCACCTCGTGACATGGTCAACATGTTAACAACAGAGATGGTTGGGCCTCCTTTACCCACTTTCCAACCCAGAGAAAGTTTCTCCCGTGCAGATGGGAAAAACACTGTTCAGGCATCTAAGATGCAGCCATATGATTATGGTTATAATGGGTCCAATCTCCCAGCAATTGTAGAAAACTCAGCTCCTGAACCTATTCAAGTGCGCGCTGCTCGAAAGGTAGACCTCACTGAGGAGCATTCACACAGCAGCTTGTATGCACAAGATCCTGAAATTGCAGCTGGCAAGGTTAGAGTTAATCCTGATACCTCAACGAATAAGAAAACTGAATTTACAAAAAACCAATTTGCAGAAAAGGATGTCCCTGTGAAGGAGAAAAAGATGAGCAGGGACAGTTCAAGTCAAAAGCTTAACGAGTCTCAGAAATTACCGCCGACTGGAAACAAGAAAGAGGCTTCTGAAAAACCATATGATGGTCATGTTCCTAATGTAATATCTAAAGATGAAGCATCAATCATTTCTGCTAAAAACTATCTGGGCCCTGCAGTCATTGCATCAAGAGTCGATGAAAACGCTCAGCAAGCTGTAAAAAATTCAGTTCCTTCTGTAGTCTCTAAGGGAGAGAATGTGGCTAAAGGTTGCGAAGATGGTCGTTTGTATGCTGACGTCTCTGGTGATTGTGAGGTGGCAAAAGACTTGAGCAATGAACCAGCAATGCTTCCTCAACGTACTTACCGTTCAGAACGGATACCCAGAGAGCAAACTGGTCTTGGTCGTCTGTCAAAATCGGATGATTCATCTGGTACTCAGTTTTTAGTGGCACACTTACAAGCGGATGTTTCACAGCTTAGTGAATCAATCGATCAGAATCATCTGGTTCAGGAGAACGAGATAGGAGCAGAATCCCTCGATAGGAAGGATCTTTCCCCCCAAAAACAAGAACCGCCATCCTCTGGAAAAACTCTTCACCACAATGTCCCCAGAACAAATGATAAATTGGAAGGACCAGACAAGGTTGTGATGGCCAATGATAATTTCACATCAAACCCCAGTAACTGTAAAGAAGATTTTGAATCAAGTATCCAGAAGTCTGAGGTAAAAGTGGTAGATCCTGAAAAAGAAACTTCTGGGTCCAATCCTGTTGTTCCAGCCCAGGTTGTTTGTCGCGAAGTCCAGGACGAGTCGCTTTCTAAGGTTCGAGAGCTTCCTTTGGGTGAGATTGCTACCAAACCAACTGATGGAAGTAACACACTGGTGCAAATACAGCCTTTGGCAGGTGTTTCAGAAGATAAGCCCTCGATTAATTATTCTTCCCCAGAACACCAGGATATCCTTATTGACATCAATGACCGTTTCCCACCTGATTTTCTGTCTGATATATTCTCAAAAGCTCGTATAACGGATGGAGCGGCACAGGTTTCTCCTTTGCCAAGGGATGATAATGGTCAGAGTTTAAATATAGAGAATTATGAACCAAAGCATTGGTCATACTTTCAGAAGTTGGCGCAAGATGATTTTGTTAGGAATGATGTCTCTCTTATGGATCAAGATCATCTTGGTTTCTCTGCTCATGCAAATATTAAAGAAGAGAAATATGAATTTCCACCTCATGATGATGGTGCAGTTGCAAAGAATCGCATGTATCCTGATGTCAAGTTTAGTGCTAACACTCAGCAGCAGTCTATTGATTTCACTGGGCCAAATACTATGAATCTTCCTTCAGATTATGATCCTGCTAATGAAACCAGCACTCACAGCATGCATTTTGATGGCCCAATGAACTCAGAAATACCTGAAGCAGATTATGTGGTATTACTTCTGTTTTTTTTTT